>UCOH01011177.1:0-22217 GCA_900474275.1 Synergus japonicus
AATAATAATAATAATAATAATAATAATAATATCATCAAATGTCCTTGAGATAACGTGATAAATTTCAAAGATAATTCCTTATCGTTCATAATATTAGGCTCATCCTCATCTTAATTTCAAGATTGAGTTCGCATCAATTTCTTCTCTATATTTTGTATTAAAATAAAAAATAAAGGATATGTATAGCGAGCTAGGCACTGAGTATAAGTGTAAATTTAGGAAACTCTCTCGCGCCCTAGCTTGTTCCCGCTGAAACTTATGACTTTCTCCAAAGAACTTATTAAATTTCATACAAGCTTTATTCCCGACGCTCCACCACTACGACTGAAGCCGATCTAGCTCACAAGATACCGGTGCGATCTATGCAGGGAGTTTTTAAGTGGTTTTAAGATTAAAATGTCTTCCTTCTCATCATCCCTCCCACCTTGCCTTTTTGCATATTACTACTACACGTTACGAAATATAAATCGGCGAAGTAAAGACTTCGAAATTGAAGACATGGAAATTACGCGAAAGAACAAAAAAAATATTCCTGAACATTCCTGATTCGAAACAATCCTAAAGCCTAAATTGAAGTTTTGATCAGAGACAACAGAGATTGGTACAAATCAAGATAGTGCAATAGAAAATATAATGTAGGTATTGATTCCTATTCTAAGTTTTTAGATTCATGAAAGTATAACGAAAATTCCAGTTACATCAGTATGAAAAGCGAATAGAAATTTATGACTGATGGTAAAGATAAGGATGAAGAACGCAAAGGCGAAGAATTTGTTTTTACTGGATTATTATACAAGTACTTTGGCTCGCGTGCCAAAACTGATTTCCTGAACTCTCTTAATTTTTCAGCCCTGCCTTCAATATGATTAAAGGCTCAAAATGAAATCACGAAAATTTCACTGGTTAAAAAGCTAAAAAAATACTGCAATCCAATTTAGGAACAAGTGTGTTATAATATGATATTTTTACTAATGAAAATATTATATTTTAGAAACCATAATATACACTTAGAAAAAAGTTTGTTTGAATCAAACAAACGTATCATAGATATAGGGTCAAAGAAAAAATATCTTTGAATTAAACAAATTTTGTTTGATTCAAAGAAATGTTTCTTAATATGATAAAATCAATTTTTTTTAATTAAAGAAAATTTCTTTGAATCAAACAAATTTTGTGTAATTCAAACAAATTTTTTCCTTGACCCTATATCAATGATACGTTTGTTTGATTCAAACAAACTTTTTTCTGAGTGTACTATATATTTTTTTGTAAACTTTTGTGTTTTCACTAGTAAAAATTTTCAATGTGTCACATTCGTCTCTAAATTGTAACACATTTCAGGAAAAATTGATATAAAGGTCTCTCCATGTACTAAATTAGGTCTTGCTCATTACCATTCTCACAATTAACACTTCAAATGAATTTAAATTAGTCTGAAAAAGTAAAACTCATATTTTCAACTACGTCATACAAATCTGCTGAAAGAAAAGTCTGTGAGTTAATTATCCTCGTGAATTCTGGCGCGGAACATAAATGAAACTAGAACTTATCGGATAATGCACTCGGTGACAATTAACTAATGTAACTCAACCGCAAAGTGGGTTTTTGGTATCCATGGGTTCATTATCGTGCGCGTAATTTGAAAACTTTTCTCATTCAAGAGTGCCGTTCTATCGTTGCAGTAGGAGATATGAAGCACGAAAAGTGGTTTCATTTTTCCTTTTCCTTTTTATTTTTTTTTATTTTTTTATTTTTTTTTTTGGTATGAGGTTGATCTTGCTACTAATTAATCATTGACATTTAACGAACTAATTCGCGTGGTTTTACAAGAGAACCCTGTCTTCTCGTTTTTCCCGGAAGTTGATGAGTGCAGACATCCAAAATAACCGACAGGACGTTTTGCGTCCCATACGTGCCAAAAACCTTATCGTAATTCGCCTGACTGCGACGGAACGGGATTGGTCCAGAGCCAAGAACGTCGACTTTGACTTCAGGGAATATTCGTTTCGATGAAAAAGGATCGAAGATAACGATTGTACCGATTCCATTCGATGGAACCAATTCGGCCTCCTTCTTATTGCGGAATGAATAACGTTATTCCGTTTCTAGAGATAAGTTCAAGATGCAAAGATAATTTATTCTTTAGAGCGAAACGTGATTCCGAAATCGGAATTTCGTCCCTTGAATTTTTATTATTAGTTCAGCAGAAGTAGGTTTCAATCTGGAAAAGATTGCAACCTGAGCATCCCATTTTTTCTCTTCAAATTTCCCGAGCAATTTCGGCGAAGATCGAACTTGCTGAACGGTAACCATGTGTGCTGAAAGTAGATATGAAATTATGAGAAATTAATTAGTAGAAACTTCGCGGATCTCCCTCTAAGCGGCACCCAAAGTGTGATTGTTCCGGGATTAGCAAAGCTTCCTCTCGTTAATTGGAACTCCAAAAGCTCAATTCGCTTCGAGGGGAGCGTTGCAATTGTTCGCCTTTCTTTGAAACTTCCCCAATTCCGCAGCCATTGACGTCGGCTGGCTTCTTCCGCGTCTTGTTTACGCGATAGTTCCTTTTCTAGAAGGGAATTGAGAATCTTGAACTATATCCCTACTGCAGTTCTTCTACTTTTATATAAGAGACGGGAAATATTTCTCCGGAGCCAAGGAAAGTTTGTAACTTCCGTTACAACCGGCCTCACTTTTTCGTGGAGGTGAAACCAGACTGTCTAACGCAGCCATTGTTTGAAATACGTTTTTAAAAGAGTTACATCGACTTACATGAAACTTTTATTTTTTGCGGACGAAAATTTGGATTCATCCAATTGTATAGATTATACATTGTATAGAGTGAAATGAAGAAACGACTAGTACAAAATACATTTAAAGAAACTTTTTATATGATAAGGGAAAAAATCCCTACATGAATTCAAAGAGCATACAGCAGGTATGCGAGAATGTTGTGAGACACTTAAAGAGAACAGCAAGTCCATCAAATTGGACATGGCTGATGGAAGGGTTAAATATATAAGTACGAGAACCTTCGACGTCCTTCTTGTCGTCCTTGCTGTTCGTTGAACCAAGAATCTGTACGCGGACGGAATAAGAGATCGGTTTGATCATCCAAGTCAATCGGAAGGGAACGATTTTCGCATGAGAAATATGGCGCAAGTGCAGTCGCCGTGGGCCGGCGGGACGGCTGGAGTGCCGTTGGGACAAAAATAAACCGTCGTCACGAAATAAATCCAATTAACTCGCCGCCACGAAAACAAATAAATCGATGTATCCCCGGGACGCCCGACGGCAAAGAGCGCGGTGTCGGGACATACTTCAGCAAACAGGGATACTGCCAGGTTTCAATATCAAATTAAAAGACCTTCGATTCTTCTCTTCTCGACTCTCGACTCTCCAATCTTCTCTCATCTTTCCTTTTTTCTATTGTCATTCTTTCCCATCCTTTTTTATCCCTTTCCTCCTTTATAATCCGTCTTAAAGAAAAATAACACTGACAAAATAATTTTTCTCAGTGAACCCTCAATGATTGCACAATTTTTGTAATTCATTTTCAAATCGATGAATTCTATTCCAAGTTGAACTTTATAACGAGGCATTAGCTTTCAAATTGGAGATTTAGTTTGTGATTGCACAAGTAAACACGAATTTGATTGAATTCTAAAAAGTTTCTTCAATTACGCTTCCAAGTCAAACATTTCAAGCGAAAACAAAACTCTTTCACTGCGAGTGTGTTACACTAATTACTGCATTATCGTTTTCGGGTAGTCACGAATTCAGGTTAGGAAAAGTTGGCTTGACTGTTTCGAATGCACGTCAGTAGTAAAGCAAGTAAAACGAGTTTGGGCTCCATCCGGAAATGGAGCGGCAAAAGTTTACTGCTGCTGCGCTTTTAACGTTTCAAAGCTTTCAGCGCGCGAAAGGGAACGCAGCCTTTGATACTCCCTTCGAACATCCGAATCGAGTTCCTATTCATTTCTAAAGTCGAATGCTCCTCATTCATGTTAGTTTCCAAATATCTCTACAAACTCAACAAGTATTAAGATGACAACTACATTTTTATGTTAATCATATATCCCTTTGAAAGCTCATCGATAATAAAGTAAAAGCTTAAAAATCGGGATCATTCACAATCAAAGAATGAAGAAAGTAATGCAATGCTTGATCTTATTTAAGAATGAAACCATTCGAAACTTTTGCACTGCACTGATGCAGAACAATTTTTCGTTTTGTCAAGTTAGTATCGATTTTTCCTTATCAGATCCAGAATCTAGGATTGCACTGGAACTTGGTCGGGTAAGTTAGCGAAGTAAACTTTAGTGACCATTGTGCATTACCCTCTGGCCTTTGTCCTTTGTCAACGTTGTTGTCGACTCAGTCGACGACTCGGGTGCACTCATGCACGCGTGCGCATTTCCAAGGATCTGTATCGTTAGCATGTAGTTATCAGTACATGAGCAACGTACACTGATGGAAGTTTCACTCTTGTTTGATCAAACAGTGCAAGTCAACATAATTCTCCCAACGGGAATAATCAGTGCTTCTCCTTTATTGTAAAGCCTTCCTCCTTCTCTTCTTATTATTATTAAACACATGAAATCTATCCAAGAAACTGCAGAAACTAAGTTAAATTGTTAAATTGTTAAATTCTTCATTTCCATCTTAATTTCCATGTATTCATTCAGATGGTTGAAAAATCCAAGCCAGAACCTCATCAGTAAATTATATAAACCTATAAATTATCCAAAAATAACCAGACCATTCGAGCTCGAATCAAGTCTTTTTATTCCATTAACAGTATTTATTCCATTCCATTATTCCCTCCTCTTTTAAGAGGAAGACATGCTTTAGCTAACAATAAGACAAGCCAAGCCAAAACTGGCTCTCGACAAATGTCGCCACGTAGGACTAGATTGTGAAAATCGTAAGTCCGTCATTAAAGCGCACAAACTAGTAGAAGGGTTTCGTTGATACCTCTGGCCTGTTCTCATTCGAAGACCATTCTTGAGTTAAAAATATCGTCGTAAGGCAAGTAATGAAGCGAAGAAACGAGAACGGGATGCTTGGGTGAAATGAAAGAGATGTAGGAAAAGAGAGAGAGAATGATTAAGACACCTGGCAGTGACAATCAGCTCATTGAGATCCTTGACAGCTGCATCGGTCAATGGGGAGGTCACCCTTTGCGACGACCAATTGTGCGCCATTACTCGAATTAGATTGACCAATGGCATCTTGCCTTTGGACTGTTACAAACGAGTGTGCCGTGAAATCGTTATGAGACGTAGCGAGAGTTGCATTAACCTCTCGGCTATAAGCACTGCAGAATGCTACTACTGTTGTTCCAACTACGGATTGGTGCTTGCGAAGTGGGTCTGCTTTAATTCACCCGTGCCCACATTCACTAACGAAGGATTGCTCGAAAGCAGCTCGCTAATTCACCCAACAAAAAATAACCAGTGGAGAACGGGAGTAAAGCATTAAACAAATAATTTCACCTTGATTTTTGAGTTTAGAAAATATTTTTGGGCGATTGGAAGAAGGTAAATGATGAATAAGAAGACATGTATGAAGTTAAGTACATGTATCTTGTATTTCTATCCCTGACACGTAAATGACAAATTAAAACGAGGTGCTCGACGATAAAACGCAGCTGGGTTCGTCTTTATAATGCGTTGGGAGTGGTTTTCTAGCTAAAAGTACACCGCGGACTTGCCATTGGCGGATGTCACTGAGAATGTCTCATTGCGTAGTGCAGAAAGATATATTTATATCGCAGGTTGCGGAGGGCGTCACGTGGGAATGGAAGCCACGTCGTTCATTGACGTGGATAATAGTCGTCGGCCATTAACAATTCTCGCCTTTCCTCATAATCAATGGAAGCTATCCCTCATCCTTTATTCTCTTACAGAGCAGTCTCTCGTCTCTATTCCACGCTCAGGTCGCTCAGTCTACTCACACGTCTCGCCTATTAATATGTTTTTTGCTTTTTATCGCTTTCTAACTATCCAACAGTCACCTGCCTTCTATAAATCAACTTGAAACAATTATTGTATATCTAAAATAGTAAGTTATTCTTTAAATGATTTGGAGAAAGTATATGATGAGATAATAAATTGAGGTGGAGCGAATATCACAGGGTTTGGAATAGTCTAAACATGTAATTTGACATATATAAAGACAGCCGACAGAGGAAATATTCTGTCGCGTCAGCTGTTAACAAGATAATAACGGTGTGATTACATATTTAATTCTCTGCGCTTAAGATGCGTGGCAGAGATAAGTCGTGACAAATATTGCCCATAACGTCTCGCCCACCGCCTTGACAGTCGTGGAGAGAAAAAGAAAGAGAGAGTAAAACCTGTTCTCTCGGTCTCGCAGGTGATGTTTTACATAACATCTCCAAACCTTCATCATTCAGGCGATTTAATCAGCCACCTAAAGGACAGCATGGATTTATGAACTGTACCCTAATTTAATGGACATACCAATATAATATTTTTAAATTATCTTCATCTGTAGCTGATTTTTTGTACATACTTGTAACTTTTTACATTTTTCAGATAAGAAAACAATACATGAAATTAAACGGATTAGAGCATAGAGTCGAGTAGTTTTTAGGTAAGTTTCAGTGTAGAAGTGCCTCGAGAAGGGTTTAGAGTTAAAAACTTGTGTCTGTAGAGTTGTATGAGGGTTTGTGCGACGTGCCAGGCTTATAACTCGCTAACTACCGAGATTCCGTGAAAGATTATAACGTAAGGAAGTAAACGACGAGGGTATAAGACGGAAGGGCACGGGAGATATAATGGTTTAAGTTTTGTCGTGCTCCGACGAATTTCCGGGTCAGACTTGGGCGCTAGATCTCTTCCCCGAGTAACCGAGTTAAGATGTTAATTTGCACGTACATGCTTGAAGCTCGACTTAAATTTCTTATGCAGTCTCTTGCGACAGGCACGGCTCGTCGAAGAAAGTATATTCATCCCTACTAGGTCACAGACTGTACGTGTACGTCTTCATATTAAAGCCTTTCAACCTCGTTCCCTTATACTATCTCAGACTCTTGCAAGAAAATCCGGCCTTTGTAAGCAACATGAGGGTACTTTGTTTCAAATGAAGGCGCTTTAAAAATTACCCACCCTTCTCTTCTTTCCATTTTATTCCATTCTGCTTCAGAGTCAACTTCGTCCACATGAATTTATTATTAGAATTATAGAAGATTGCAGTTTTCTTACTCTTATATCTGCGATTTACAGGGGTAATAAAATTGAGAGTCTATGAAGAACCAAAAGCAAGGTCATAGAACTGAAATCAGAACTGATTAATTTCTGAGTTGAGTGGGAATACAGAAAGAGTTTATATCTAATAAAGTTGGTTGTAAACGTAAATTTACAGTTTGTGAACTTTAAGGTTCAATTTTTTGATGGAAATGAAACACGATATTTCACATAGTTAGCGAAATGTGATGTACTACCGCACATTCACTTTTCATCTCTTTTTCTCTATTTATGTACTTGCTTTTTTCTCCGTATTTCTGTCTCTCTGCAGAGTACATCCTCCTTTTTCTAGGCTGTCGGACCATTCGTCGTCACATAGGTCACCAACGTTGCTTTTCTGCGTTGGAGTTTTTCTAGCGCGGTCTTACTGAAGCGGTTCATGCGTCACGATACCACAATAATTAAAACTACTTCCCCTCTCTCCGGGCTTGAAGCGCCGGTAGTTTTTAATTGAAAAAATTCCCAAGCCAACTTCATAGGACGATGCATATATATGCCATACATACATGCATGCATATACATATATATATATGTATAAATATAGAATATACATATACATATAGCAACATAGGATGTGAGAGCGACGGTTCAATTAAAAAACAATAACCATTGCGACCTCAAAAACGCGACTCGTCCTCGAATATATCTTTCACCTTGTCCCACACATTTCTACCGCACCGACTTGTTAGAGTTTAGTCCATGCATATATCGATTTGGTGCAAATGCGCTCGCGGCGATCGTTGTTTAAGTGAAAAAACTACGACGTTTTGTCCCATCTACGACAATGCTGGTGTCAGAACGATCGACGGAATCACAAAAGCAGAGACAAGCAAATTTTCATTGCTGAAGGAAAAAATCATCGCAATCTACAAGTCGCGCTTGCAAAGCTTTGCTATTCTTTTCATTTAAACAGAATAATGATTGTAATAGTTATCTGTTCTCCCACATCAATTCCAGTTAGTTTAAATATTACAACCAATTCCATAATTCCATCGGTGATTTGACAGATTCAAAAATGCATGGAAAACAATGAAATAATGAAATATTGAAACCTACTCGCTCTTTCTTTGTTTTCATTGAACCCATAACACAATGCATTATTTGAACACAAATGAAAGCAAAATTGATATGTGATTAATACGCGGGTATTTGATGAAAACTGCACATTTTATCGAAATAACAGAAATTTTCACATTATTCTATTCTTTTTTTATTTGTCATGTGATGCAAGAAATAGACGTTGAATTTTGGTTGATAAATTAAAATTTTTTTAATTTCTAGAGAATCCTAGCTGTTTAACATGTATATTTAATAAAGACATGCATAAGTCTTTTGTAGACCATGAATTGTAAATCACGATTGTGTGGTTCACAATAAAAGGTGAATAAATTCTAATTGAGGGATGAGAGTAGTAGTTGGATAAAATGCTTTGCTTGAAATAGTAATTGCATTTGCTTCTGAGCCTCCGATCGTTATTCACCGTTATCGCAAGGATTCCTTAGACGTTACATTGCACCGGTGAGTGTTGGTTAATGGATTACAACTCTCTGGTTCGTATCGATCGTGACGTGAAGGTATCGTCCTCTGCATTCCAGTTTCTCCACGACATAGGACACCCACTGACTCGCATTTCAGGCGAGAAACACAAACTGCTCGCTCCCGTGTTCGTTGAGAGCGATAAAATCGCCGGTAACGAGTCAAACCTTCTACATATGAATCTCGCGACCAAAAATCCATCCACGATCAAGATCCGCAGTAAACGATCATTCAGAGAAAACCATTCTTTTTGTTAATCAACCTTATGTAAAAGTCAAATTAAAGTGAAAATACAATTGACACTGCGTTTTATGGCTTCCGAACAATTAGTAAAGTGTTAATAATTAAGCTGTGCTTTCGTGACACTCAAGACATTTAATTTTCGCATCAAGTTTTGAAAATTGGTCAAATCTCTTTCTCCAATTCTCGGTTTGCTTGCTTCCATATAATATGTTAGTCTCAAACCAATCAATTGTGAAAAGCGTGATTTATGGTGCCAAGCTTCATTTGATCTTCGATATGAAGTGTGATATATATATATATATGTATATATTATAAGTTAATACTAGTGTTGCATAGAATACATTACCAAGTGAGCACTGGATGTAAATTCATTGTATACAACTTACCTGCAACACAAAAAATAAAAATAGTAATTAGAATGATAAAATCAATAACACAATTAACAAAAATAAAAAGAACTTCGCTCTACTGGGAAACCGACATGGCTGATTCATCAGAAATTATTTTAACCAATCATTGAAGAACAGGTGGAATAATTATGATACTATAGATATAAATGAGACATCTTGACGCGGGAGAATTGAAGGGTAGATCCGGTGATTCGTCAACGGAGAATCCGTCGAGGCTGAAAATTGCATTTTGGATTTTGGCAGAGGCTTACGGTTCTCAAAGCAGGTTTTAACCCTGCATCCAGTCGCGCAACCCCTCGTCATCTGGTGGATGAACGTAGCGTGACGGCATTACCGCGACAAATTTGCGGTTTTGAGGCGACAGGTGAATGCGACGAATCGACGCGAGGTGATCCCCGTCACGGCGTTCGTCCATCGATCTCTCTGACAAAATGAGAGAATTAAAAAAAAAAAAAAAAAAAAGGCAGACGTGTGCGATATCCCGTGATCACGACGTACTTCACGCTACATCAATTTCACTGCTACTGGCAGAATGTTTCGCTCCGCGAGATATGTCGGTTTTGTAAACACGACGGCAGTTTTCAAAACTCTTAGTCCCTCTGACACACAGAAAGGGGTTCAGAGTGCTTTTGCAGGAAAGCTTTAGCTCGTCAGGGACTTGTAACATGCTTTTTTGCTGGAGATTTCAACGTATCCCACGAAAATATGAGGCGGCAGTTTTAAACCAGAAAAAAACTGGCAAAATTGCTTTCAAAATACTCGATTCGGAGAAGTATTTAGCTTCAGTTTCACATTTTTCTTTTTCATCAATTGCAATGATTGAAATGAATTTCCAGCAATAAACACGATTTGTTTGAATAAATAATACTCTCATGTTGATATATATCGTCGTTTTTATTAAAAATTATTTCTCCAGAGAGAAAAATAATATCGAATCCGAGTGATTTTCATTTTACAGAGCTAGACTATACTTCTCTCTGGACAGTTTTCACTTCACTTTTTCGTCGCTCTGGGCGCGACCCATCGGGCTGATTGTTCCGGGTGTCGGGCGTTGCTAGTGACAATCTCGTCGACGTTTTTTTTAACAATTTTTGCAATCCTCTTTCCGCAAAACCGGAATAAATTTAAGATTTCGCGCGCTCAGGGTAAAGTATGCTTGGCAGAACGAAAAAGTTTCGCAGAGCTTTATCGAAAGCATGGCCTCGACTGTCATGCACCTTCTCTTTTTCCTCTCGTTCGCTTCTCCTCTGTATATTTTTGCCCGCGAGAGAATTGGTTCAGGCAACAAAGTTTCCTGAGGTTGAAGTAATTCTACTGTCGAGGTGAATATTCGTTTATAGAATATCCCATTCGCTGTATCATCACACGAAGATTGACAGACCTAAACGTCATCAAACTTTGTCGCAGAATTTGATAAACACTTTTTTCCTAAACCTTTCAGGAGAAATTAAAAAAATTCATACTGTTTAAAAAACGTTTCCGACCCCTTATCCAAACCTCTTCTCCACACCCCTTTTCAAAAATAAATAAAGTTCCAAATGTAATCACTGTGTACACTCGAAATTGAGGTAAATACAATTTTATGAAAAAGCAAGAGTTTATACTGAAAACGGGTGATTTCAGTTGTGTTTTCAGTTGACAATTGTGTTTATTCAATAGAGGTTATTAACTCTGTTCACTTTCAAGCATATCAATGTTGATTGTGAGCTTAGTGCTGCTTCGAACGAGGTTTATGGTGTCACACAGCATTCCGTTAGAGTTTCGATTTTCCAATCATTAAACTTGTTAATGCTGCGGTTAACGTGTTGCAGTTCGACCGTGATTCATAGTGCCACAGTATTATCGGAAATGTGAAATAATTAGAGTCGTGATTTACAATGATCATGGCGTAGAGAGAGAGAGAGAGAGAGAGAGAGAGAGAGAGAGCCGAGAGCGAACTCTTCTACATTTCGTACCACAATTTATCATCATTAGAAAATCAAAGGATTCGAGGGGTGAATAACTTTGAATTTCGATGTGCAATGTGCATACTCTGATTGCAGGTGTAAGTACAAATTCATTCACGATTTACAATTGTAGAGTTTTGCAATTTTCGGAGAATTTTGCAATTTTCGGAGAGTTTGACCATTTTTGGATAATTTTACAGAAAATTGGAGTCATTCACACATGAATTTGAATTCAAAATCGTTTCTACTGTAAATGATGCTACAAACTGACGATCTCTCGATGAAGATTTGAATTAAAACGATTATAGTCCATATATGCGAGACTGCGGCGATATGGCAGAGCCATAAGCGTAGAAACTAATCTAGGGTTAAGCTGGGGGCAAATTAAGCCAGGCCTCAGGAAACCCAAGCAGAGATCGAGGCACTCGACTTGCCCATAACGTAAATCCTTGTAAGGTGAGCCAAACTATACAGGGTGTCTTTCCACAAGCACGACACTTGTACCATACAAGAAAGTAATATATTTGATGGCTATTTCTTGAAAAATAAGATTAAATAATGGGGAGGAAAAGATGCTTAGAAAGAGAGGTTGATAACAGGGTAGCAACTCATGAAACGCCTGAAATCTCTATTACAAATTCTACTTTATTCAGTTTTCCGTAAACCTCAAGTAATTATTGAATAACTCGTATATGAAACTAAATCCCACTATAATTAATTTTAAAATTGGTTTACAGACCAGTGAAATATATTACCTTTTTCCAGACAGACACCTTGTATATTTTGACCAAGGTATAACCCAACTCCACTTAAATTAAAGCAATCTATCCTCCGGAACTCTTGTGCTAAGCCGGGAGGTTAAACGAGAGTCGAGGAAGGATCCGACAGTTACCCTTGTTTTAGAAAATCTCAAAACTACTCTTAACAGATTTATTT
Source organism: Synergus japonicus (assembly GCA_900474275.1). Taxonomy (NCBI): domain Eukaryota; kingdom Metazoa; phylum Arthropoda; class Insecta; order Hymenoptera; family Cynipidae; genus Synergus; species Synergus japonicus. The sequence continues at coordinate 12,343 of UCOH01011177.1, forward strand.
TTAAGTGAGTTAATCAACTTTCTACAACATGTTATAAAATAATCAATTAAAACGGTAAAAACAACACAATTCATCAAAATGTAAAATATAAAATAACAGCTTGAAAGATTAATTAATTGTCAAACGTAAAATCAAGTTTATTCGCGGTAATAATGTTGAATTTTTGCTGCAGTTGAAAAATCAATCTCCCATCAATTCTGCATCTTTTACATGCAATTTTATCGGAGGATGTAAATGAATTGATTGGCTATTCCGATTCAAAATCAATATTATTATTCGATTCAACAAACCTCTGAAATTAATAAACGATTTTCATTTCCGGCTTATCATACTGATTTGATCCTTCTTCAAACTCTGACAGAAGATTGCTATGTCCCGGAAGTTAGAACCGCAAACTTAAAATTTCAAAAAAATGAAAGTTGTGCTAAATTGTGCTAGGTTTGTGCTCATTTGTGCTGCAAACGATTTTTTTAAAAATACTGAGCACAAGTTTTGTTTTTTCAAGTTCTGATAATTTTTTAAACTGACAGGTTTTTTTGAGTTTCAGGTTTTGAGTTTTCATTTGAGATCTATTGATCGTATGGAATTTTTTAAGAGGAAAAAGTGATTGCATTTTTCGAGCACAATTTAGCACAACTTTCATTTTTTTGAAATTTTCAGTTTGCGGTTCTAACTTCCGAGACATAAGATCGCTTGATTTATAATTTTGTTCGTGGAACCATTATTCACCATCGCTTAATTCATGACTCATCCAGCTGATCGCATTCGATTTCGCGTAGGATATCCTGACTATTTCCCTGAAATTTGAATTTTCAGCTGGCGCGTACAAACTGCTAGAGGCATTTCGGTTGGCGTTAAAAAAAGCGAAATGGAGACCGACTGGAGTTTATTGTTCCGGGACACTCGTGCATCGGAAGAATCGAGTCGGATGTGGGTTTGTTTGAGTCATATGTCACGAGAAAACATATATAATACCCGAATAACTTCCAGCTTCATGTTTTATTTGGAGAAACAAAATTATATTTTATCTGATGAACGTTATATTTAATCAAGAAAATTAATTGCATTGTTCGTGACTTGTCAGATTTACGAGCTTCAGTGACAAAACTGTAAAACCGATACTTTATCAGAATTTTCAAAGTATTTCTGAAGGCGTATTACAGGCAGCGTCATAAAATCTCGCGAGACAAAACATCGATTAATCTGAGACGTCTGTGCCAACAACATACCCTTTTTATAGCTGGATAAGTAATTTGATAATTCCTATGGGCTATGGGGAATTTTAAGTACCGCTGTTTTAAAAGTAAATCACGTACACGTTTAAGTTCCAATTGAAATTGAAATTGTGAATGAAAAATATTAAACGATATAAATTTCAACACTGAGAAGAAGAGTATATAATTTGAAACTCGGACTGCAATAATATTGCCAAATGGTGCCAGGATCTATATATAATTCAAAGCGCGAGTGACCGCAAAGCTAAAGTGATTAAATCGCAGGCGAATACCAATATGAAATTACAAACGGTGCAGACATTACTGGATCGTGTCATATTGGGTTACGGCAGCATTTCTGTCTTACTTGTCTTACCCGCGTGAACGTAATATGGGAACTGGATACATGGGATACTCGGGAATAGCCTTTTTCAAATCCCACGACGATGGTTCAATGCTCACGCCACCATTTATGTCAAAAATGTGTTTTGCTAAAATACCTAGGTTTTATTTCCATATCATATTGAAAAAGGGCGTAAATTTGTTCTTGTTAATGTAAATTTTTCATATGTTACTGATGAAATGAAGAAGTTTATAATTTAATCACCTTTTAATCTGCACATTCCTTTTCAATTAGCGCATGCTTTTTTATAAAAATCAATCTTGAAATTAGAAGCTGACGACACAAATTTCGCGGTGAAAAACTTGGTCGAGTTTAATCAATCATGCAAATTGTGGATACTGTTAAATTTTGAGGGCGAATCCCATATGGTAATGCTGTTAACTCACGAGATACAGACGATGCAGCTAATGCACGATACAAATCCTGTTATCGATTACCGTTTTGCATCGTACGGCCAACTGTTTATTAAAGCTAAATTATTCCATTTGTCGAACTGATTACAAGATCATAAATCACACGTTGTGTGACGCGTTGCAAATTATTTTACTGATTTTCAAAGGGGAGGCGAGAAAAATTAAATGCTTCAACTGAAATTCGATAAGTAATACTGATAAACAAATTTCTTATCTAAAAATTGCCTTTGTGATTTTAAAATACAAGTAAAGAGAATCAGGCAGGTACCAGAAGTTTGATGCCTTTTAATATCAATCTAGGGGGAGAATTCTTTTATATTGCTCTTCTAGAGTCTAGTAATATATCTCGAGAGGCGTAACAACGTGAAGGAGCACAGAATCGAGCGAAGAGTTTTATCACATTTCCCTCGAGCGACACAGTATACCTTTGGTTGTGACGCTTGCCATCGAGCGTTAAATCACTGTCGACAAGTATATCGTTCCACGTGCTGTTTATTTCTGTTTTTTCTCTTTCTATTTTTTATACGACTATCATTCATGAGATCGATAAAGTATCTTAAAAATTTCTGAGCACTATATGCACTCATATATTAAATATCTGCAAGTGTAACTCCGTTAATAGTTCACTCTTTAAAGTTAGAAACTCTGTTTCTGTTAGAAACTTTAATGAAGCTTTAATGAAAATGAGAAGTTTTTTTCTGAAACAAAATGTTACACGTACGTTATAATATATGATATCGTAGATTTCAAATGCCCCTCATTTATAAACTTATATTATGCATAGTCATGTCTCTACACAATAACATATGATACAATAAGTTAGCTGAACTGAAATTTAATGTTTCTATCGTTAACCGCTTCAGTAAATGATATGAAAATGTTGTTTTCAACAATTTTCTTTACGAGTATAAACTGCGACTCGGAATGGCTAAAAAGCTCGATTGTTTCATGTCAATGTTTTTACCAAACCTCCGAGAGCGCTTCTAACTGCGTAGCACAAACGCTTTAGAGTTTTAAAGCGACTCTGCGTTCCATGCTCGTTTGTAATTATGATTTATGTGAGGGTAGTTTTGCTGCAGACGGACCCGTTGTTTCAGCGAATGCAGGTAATTGAAATTCGGTGTTTTGTAAATTTTGCAGCGACGAGTGGCGACTGAGAGAGACAGAGAGAGAGAGAGAGAAAGACAGACAGACAAAGATAAATAGAGGAAAAGAGGAAAAAAAGACGGTTGAGAGGAGAGACCATCCCTTGTATAAGACCGGACTGACCACTCGTTTGTTTTAGGTCACTCTCATTGCCCCTCTCTCTCTCTCTCTCTCTATCTCCCTCTCTTTACCCATTAGTCTTGTTTACCTCTCTTCTTCTCACACCCCTTTTGCGATTCCCTATCTCCCTTTCCGCTGTACGTTTTATTGACTGAATCTCGTAATTAACAACGCGCGATAATTAATTCGATTGAATTTCGTTTCATTTACCGAACCTGTACGTAACAGCAAATTGCCTCGTGTTTCGACTGAGGGGACAAGCTCGTGTGAGGGAAAATCCCTTCAAACGAGGGAAAGAGACAGACATGAGGATGCAGAAACACTCATTTGAAAATATGTCGACACGCCCGATGACAGCAACACACGCGCCATTCCTCAACTCATGTATAGATAAATTATACCTTACAGAGAAATATTAATTAGGTCTTTATTCTTCATGAGTGCACCACATTTTATGTAATCGTTCATATTTATTCTGGCTTTTTCACATTTGAATAAAATTATAAAATACCAAGATGTATACATGTGTATTTTTTATCTGAAGTATAATATTCATGATCAATAACTATTCGACTGCAATAATATTCATATCACATTAACTATTCGACAAGAAAATTTGAAATTTGGGTCAGTAAAAAATCAATTGGAACTATCAATTGAGTAATGGTTAGAGAGTTAGGACAATTGTAATGCTGACATTGTAAAATCGGTATACTTGCAGTCTTTTGATAAGAGAAAATGGGAGAAGAAAGGATGATATAACAGGGGATATAAAAAAAAGGGGAACCACGTGGTTCGACAACGATTGTAATCACTGACCTGATTGCTGTACATTGTACGTCGTCGCCGGCGATCCTATTCGCTTCGATTGTTCGATTTCAACGTGATTTCATTGTGGGCATTTTTTCAAAATAAACGCAGCACGGTAACGAATTCGTCGAGAATGGTTTTCGCCAATTTTATAGATTACCGCAAAATCCTCGTTTTCAATTTCGAACGCGGCTATTGTAGGATGGAATATAAGTAAAATTTCGATAGAACGATGATTTCGATAAAATATTTAAACTCTAGAAATGAGTATAAACATATTATTATCTCTTCATCTTATCTTTCTAACAAGAGAAATGTAGGGACATTAATTTCTCATGTGAATTTATTTCCATATAAAAGAAATTTTGATTACCTCAATCAAATGTTACTTACTGCAAAATATTCCCATATAATTCAATTAAATTTATTAATAGAAAGGAATATATGTATAAGCTGTCGCCATCTCTCTGTGGAGCCCGAAGACTGATATAGGGACTATATTCAACAATTTTCCACCTAAAGGGTTCCAGAGATAAAAGATCGTTTAAAAAAAGGCAAAAATGTTATGGCAATAACATTAATATGAATGTCAAATAGAAAAGTCCATGTTAAAACGAACCAATCGAAATCTTTTAATGGAATGAATCTTATATAAAGCTTTTCTGTATTGGGAAAATTTTGTTATAGTGAATAACAACAAAGAAGTAGAAATTGAAGAAAAGTGCGAATATTTTTCTGATCTGATATAGTTCTGCACGCGACCCTCATGTCACGATTCTATGATAACTCAGCCTCAGATTGAACGACGATCGAATTCTCGCATGCATAACAGTAGTTTCTACAATGTCTCGTTTACTAATTACGTTTCCGTTACGCAATATCCGCTTTTCATTGATCTCGTGACGTTTCAATCACAATGACAGACAAATATGAGAAACTGCACGAAACGGCGAAACTATTACCGGCAATCTAGTTTGGAAGCAATCATATTTTTTCCGTGATGTACATTGAACATATTTACAGAAGATATTTTTGAAATTGCAAATAAGAACAATTGAAGGATGAAAATAAAATTCGTACTGGAAAACAAGTGAAAGAAACCTGAATGGTTTGCTATTTTTATAGAAATTTTACCGTCAATTAGTACACATGAATGGCATGAGTTGGTCGCTCAAGCAACTTCAATTAGCGATCGATAAAATGAAATCAGAATCGCCCTGTGGTGAAGGCTTTCCTTGACACCGTACAACTAATTATATGTGAAATTTAATCTCACTTGATTCTTCTTAAGAAATTACTGATTAGCAGTATTGTTTGGCTTACTTTTTTTATTGAATGACAGGTAAGTCAAGATGCAGGTTTAATTTACTATTGCCATTTCCTGGGAAGTTGAGTCCTAGTGAAATGAGAACTAGTCACGAAAGCTCTAGTCTTCTACCAATACGTGGGTCGCACTAACGAGATTTCGAATCACGAGCACGAAGATGTCGATTACAATCTACGTAATAGTTTCACTCGCATCCTATCCTTCGACTCTCAACCGCAAGATAATTTACTGAATTACGCCTTTCAACTTTTTTAGCATCCAGATCTTCAACCAACTCTTGTGGTATAGTTTCATGTACTTTCAAATATTGCTATTGTCTTAATATTTCCAAAACTGAAAAACAGTTTTTTACATTCTCATTACAGAATGATTTTTGAAGGTTTTTAAGTGCATTTTTAACGATTTTAAGGGTTTTTTACGAAATTTAAGAGACTTTTAGGATATTAAAACGATTTTGTAGAATTGTATGGGATTTTAGAATATTTGGTGAAATTTTAAGGGATTTTAACAGCTTTGTAAGAGTTTTATGAGGTTTTAAGAAATTTGAAATATTATCCTGAAATTTTAAGGAATTTTATGAGATTTTTCATAATTTTAAGTGATTTCGAGAGATTTTTCTAATATTTAAATAATTTTGTAAGAATTTTAAAAGATTTTATGGAATTTCAAAAGGTTTCTAGGAATTCTTAGAGATTTTCGGGAATTTTAACGTGGATTTCAGAAAATTTATGAGTTTGAACATTTTTCTGGAATTTTTAAGGATTTCATGGAATTTATTGATATTTTTAATATTTTAAAGGATAAAAAGATATTTTAATGATTTTCATAGAATTTTAAAGAATTTCAAGAAGTTTCTGGGAATTTGAAGAAATTATCTCAAACTTTACGAGATTTCGAAGATTTTTCGCTCGGTTTTTCGTGAATTTTAAGAGATTTCGAAAGGTTTCTGGGATTTTAAGAGATTTTAAGTCTTGTCGTGGAATTTCAAAGATTTTCAAAATTTTATTCCTTTTGAGAATTTTAAGAGACTTTAAATATCATGAAATTTCCAAGAATTTGAGGAGAATTGAGAGATTTTAATGGCTTTTAAAAGACTTTATTGGCATTTTGAAGAATTTTATGGAATCTGACAAAATTTCTAATACTTTTAATGGATTTTTAAAGAATTTAAAGGATTTTTAAATGTTATCGTAGAATTTTAAAGAATTTGAATGAGTTTCTGGGTATTTTACGAGATTTCCACGAATTTTAAACGATTTCACTGGTTTTCAAAGGTTTCTTGGAATTTCTATAGATTTTCACGAAGTTTAACATAGATTTAAAGAGATTAGAGAAATAAAATATAATAAATTATATAATATTGAAAAAGAACGTAAATGCGCGAGCATTCGTTCTTGATTATTAGGTTGTTTAGTTTAAATCACACGTTACGTTAAATGATAAATAAATGATCCGAGCAAACAATAAACGACGAATTTTAATCAATATTCTCCTCTCTTTTTCATTAATTCATCATACCTATAAAAAAATGAATGCCGACAATCTTTCTGAACCTAGAACGTATACTGGTCGGTTTATTATTTATTATCAGCAGCCACGCAGCTTCATTTTTTATCGTTACCATTAAGCACAACACGGCTGTTTATAATGTACTTTGAAACGCAGTTACTACCATAGATTAACGACTTGTTTGCTTTTAATTTATGTTCATCCCGTCGGTTTTCCAATCTCTTGTCATCATTCTTTACTCCTAGCTGTTAACTGCAACCTTTTTTCATCTTTGCGGTAAGACTCGAGGTGCAAAATCATTTTAGGTGATCGGCAAATCGATCGATAAAGCGTCCTTGTCATATAGGTGCTGTTAAATTGCTTCGCACTCTCAGAAATATAATTTCTCCAGAAAATACCATTTTTCTCTTACAAAAAGTTTAAAATAAAGGAACGTAGGTCTTTACAAAAAAAAAGCTAGGGTAAAAACTAAAAATAGAATAAAAACACTTGATCTAGCAAGGGTGGAAAATAGAAAATCGCTAGAACAAGGATAGATCGGAAGAGCATGAAACGAGATAAAGACTATAAGTGGCGCTCGTTCGGTTGCTCACTAGCGCCAAGATCAATTTGCGATTCCAGCGGTGTTCGTTCGACCTACCTCCCAAACTGCACAAACTTTGTACGATCTCGTAAGTAACGACCGGAAGTTCGTCGAAGGGATTCCGCGGTACGCTGCACTTCTTCGAAGACAGATGACTAAGTCCGACACGTGGATTTCCGCGTAATCGATTCCCGACTCCTTCTTATCAGATTTAGGCTGATATGAAACTCATCTTGACATTTTCGATCTTTTGGCGAAACGGACGTATAAAACAGTCGCCGGAGAATATCTTGGTGTATAGTTTCCCACTCGAAGCGAATTTCTCGCTACTTCGAAACTGAAAACTAGGTACTGGATAGAAAGAGTAATGACGTTATTTCTTTCGGAATAGTCTTGGTAAGAATTGAGATTTTATCGAGAAACGATTCATCTCTTGAGAGATATTGAAACGATTCAACAATGAAAAATATTTCCACCCGTTTATTCTAGATGAAGTAAATTACTCCCCAATCTTTGTTCTAGATTATCTCTTTTCTTTTTTAGGGGCAAACCTATACAATATTAATTAAAGAAATGGACTTGACCCTCTATAGAAAAAAATGTGGTGTGCTTTTTTCTTGATTAATTAGTATCCATAAGGATAAATTACGAAACATTGAGAACTAGAGTATTAAAGAGTAGTAATCAGTAGTAATAGCAAGTTTTAATCAGACATCTCTCAATTTAGTATCTATTTAAACTTTTGTCATATTTGTCACGTTCATATCAGATCGTTTGTACACGACACTAATTATTATTAACTTAAAATATTAAACTGACTCCCTATAAATCAAATTGAAGTACAAAACAAAGATGAGTAAAATGATAACTATCACTGAGAGAGTACAAGTGAAGTGAATAAATTCCGGGTAACTTTTAATAGGATGTAACGTGTAACAGCTTTGTATAGTTTGTTTGCTCGAGGGAGTTCTTTTCCTTGCAGGGTCGTATAATGTGAAAACTATTTAAATTAAAGCGTTGAATTAACCACGAATTAATTATTGCCTAGTCAGCCTGGCATGGAAAATAGGGTGCTGGGTTTCCTGCAGCCCTTACGGCTAACAGTTTACACGAGACCTTAATGTCCACAGGTGTATCAGAGTGTAGGTCAATCATGAATACTTAATGCTCAGAAATGTGACACTACCACCAACCGACGTTCGGTCTCTAGAGGAGAGACGCTTCTGTAATACATACATTTCTAGGAGACGAGACGTCGTAATTTGACATTCAACGTACTATCGCACTTTATGGTTTTCTCGTCATTGACTATTTACGTCAATCGATTTCCAGGGCTTACTCTATTCTCTTCCCCTGCTTCAAGAGGGGTTTATAAAGAGAATTTCTTCAAGTTTATCAAGAGTCTTTTAAATTTAGCCTTCACTAAATTATGTGAATAAAATTTCGAACGTTTAAATAAACGAAATATTTTTTTCAAATTATATTTTATCCAAAATACAATCAATAAAAAAATTCGTTCATTTAAACGTTCATAACTTTTCAATCATACTAAATTCCTGTCACTAAATTGACAGTTTAACTTACTTATTAATGTGGTTATAACTAGGATCTAGAACCATAGTTAAAGCTTTATCTGATATCTTGTATTCCAGTTATAGAAATGTTTTTAGTAATTCGAACTCCATGGGACCGAATGAAATCTTGGTATATTGAAACAGGAAATTTCAGTTGGCACGGGTAGAATTTTATTACCCAATTATTACATATACTTCTCTCGAGGTTGATTGGGAATGATAACGACGCTATTCTCCTATGCTTCTCAATTAAAACCGAGAGGAATCGAGAGCAGCGCGATTTCTAGCAAATTAACCCCTCACCTCTATGTAACTGCCGTTAGCAACGTTTATAAACGAAAATACAAATTTTAAAAAAATTAATTTTAAATCATTTTCTATCACTTTAATGGCTATAAAACAATAAAATAAATGAAAAACAAGTATCATTTTTTACTCAAATGTGTTTTTACAACCCCAAACTCGTAATAAAACAAAAAATCTCGAAAAAAAATCTAAAGTTTCCTCTAAATACTCTGTTGTCAGATTTCTTTCCGAATATTACTAACAAATGGTGGTGTGTGACACCAAAAAAAGTTTCATCCCCATATCGTCCCCGGAAGACTGTTAAACTTCACCCCTAACTCGAAATAAAACCAAAAATCTCGAAAAAAATTTCAAAGTTCCCTCTAAATACTCTGTTGTCAGATTTCTCTCTCAATAATACTAGGAAATGATGGTATGTGACACCAAAAAAAGTTTCATCCCCATATCGTCACCGGAAGACTACTAAACTT
>UCOH01011179.1:2156-22934 GCA_900474275.1 Synergus japonicus
AGAAATATATCCAGGGGTTCTTTCGACGACCATTTCGTACACACTGCGGGTACTACATTGACAAGATACTTTCCACGACTTGTGATTAAAATTCCATTTTAATTGTGTTTTCATCAATTGCCCTCTTCTCGAGTTTAAAAATGACTTAATTGTTAAATATATATGTAACCTTTTGCTCTGAGAGTCGATTTGTGAAGTTGAACTAGGATTACTTACTAATCCTTACTAAAACCATGCAAAAATCTGGGAAACCTTTTGTGTCTAATTTTGTTTTATTTTTTATTATTCACTTCTTATACTTTTTATATATGAGAAGTTATTTGGAATTAAATGTGAAATAAATTTTCTCAAATTATAGATAAATATATTTTACAGCTTCGTATAATTGTCAGGCTCTTTGATGACTCTTTCAGCTTTTTAAGAAAAAGTGGGTTTTGTTGTTTATCATAGTGTTTAAAAACAAACATTTTTTTCTTTGATAAAGAATGAACGTTTGCGTTATTTTCGAAAAGAAATTGTTATCAGAATTTAATAATACTTATTTAATTTTATTTATTAATGATTAGATTGCAGGTGTTCCATTTAAAATATTGTCAATGGTACTTTCCACGACAAAGGTGTGTCCTAAAAAGGTGGGCGGGGCTTATACGTTTTTGGAAAGTCGTGGAAAGTACCAGAAATATAAGATTTTAATTTTTTCGAAAACTAATCAACATATATCAAAAATTTTAGTATACATACTCGATATATCTCTTTTAGAGTCGATCTATACAATAAAAAAATTGCGTCGTGGAAACGACCAGTAGACATACATATATATATATATATATTAATTTCCTTCATTGTTCATGCATACATTCTCTAATCATATACTTTTTGATTCATTTTTTGATTTAATAGTTATGACATATATATATATATATTTTTTTTACATTTTCTAATTTATTAGTTACATATATATTTTTTTATTTTGAATTTTCTTCATACTTTCATGCATACATTTTTAAGTATTGAGGCAATTATATTCGGGTTTCTAATTATACATTCAATATGCATACTTCATATTTTTATAATAACGTTAAAAAAAAAAATTATATTTTGGTTGCTTTTGCATACCTCTGGTAAATTGTGCCGATCTTTTTGTTTATCTTGATTGAGTTTAATCATTTTCAATATGTCACGAAGGGTGACACCTTCCCCCTTTTTTCTTTTGAGCACGATTTGTAAAATTTAATCAAAATCGGGTTCAAAAGATCGCCACAACTTGTAATGTTAGTTTGTATTTTATCTTAATTTTAATTTTATTATTTTTTTTATTGGATATAATGCAAATATGTGTATATAATGTTTAGGCATATTTTAGTTAATATTTCTACTTCTAAACCATGCAATACTTCTAAATCATGCAATAAGTATTATTTGATTTTAATCCGTATATTTGGGATTTCCCTGCTACAGTAAATACGCCAGTCTGATGGATTATATTACATTGTTCATGCGAGATTTCTTGTATAAATTCTTTATGACCATTAGGATATTTGAAAAGGTGAGAATGCATTCCACAATAATTTACTTCTCGTTTGACTTCTATTTTGCACTGTATTACTTTCGTAAGTGTATAATCGCTTAACTCTAACAATTGTATATTTACTGTTTCAACGTGTACTTGGGGTACGGATATCTTACATTCTCCTACCTCTAACAATGACAAAGTTGTTGTATTAAGCTGATTGGGTCCGCAATCATATCCCACGATGGCGTTTGTTCGGTAAGTCCATAGTAGTAGGAGAAGAATCTTCACGGCTTCTCCGATTCGAATTTCCATTATCTGAAAGAAGGTAGATTCCTATTAACAGTTTTTTACTGTTGTATATATTATCTTGGGGTTTCTATTACCCCCCCCCCTTTTTTTAAATACTATTTGTTTCATTTATTTACCTTTATAATCTTTTAATAAGGTTACTCAAAAAGTTTGTTCCTTGGTCGGTTAACACTCCTTTTGGGGAATCAAAAATGCATATGAATCGCTTGACAAAAGCATCCGCTATGGTACTTGCAAGTTGATTTGGCAGAGGAATGGCTGAGGCAAATTTGGTAAAGTTGTCCTGAATCGTTAAAATATATAGATTCCCTGTTTTAGTTTCTGGTAAATGTCCGACTATATCCATAGAAATTTTCTCAAAAGCTACACCGTGAGTATCGGTAATTACCATGGGGTTTTTCGTCTTTACCCTGACTAATTTCTTTAGTTGACATCGCAAACACATTTGAATGTATTTTTGTATGTCTAGCTTCATGTTTTCCCAGAAATATCTTTGTCGAATGCGATTATAAGTTTTTGAAACTCCTTTATGTCCGCCTATGGCTAACGAGTGTGCTTCTTCAATTAACACAGCTCTCTGTTCCTTAGTGGGATATTGAACAATTCCCTTGCAGATTATTACCTTGGTTGGTGGGTCTGCGAAGGTGATACTTATTTCGGTTAAGATTTCATCCCAACTAATGTGATAAATATTTGAAGTTTTTTGTAAACTAATTGATCGTAAACCGAGTTTATTTGTAACTTCGCATAATGATTTAATTGACATTTTAATGCTATTAATTGTTGTTGACAGATTATCTTTTATTTCTGATTCAATGGGGAGTGCAATGTGATAATATTGACTTCTTTTAAATTCCTTGGCTTCCCCTACTTTAAGTTTAGAATATCTTGGTAATTCTCCTCGTCTTGATAATAATTTGGATCCATTATCTCGAGGTCTACCATCAATTGCTAGAAAGTATACATAATTATCTTTCCTCATGGATATTTGGTCTCTACATTCTATAACATTTTTATTCAGAGGGTTTTTAATTTTACTGGGAGGTGTGGGTAAAATTGATTGGTTTCCTTGAATTTGTTCTTGAATGTCTTTATTTTGTTCTTCTTTTGGCACCGCTTCTTCTTCTTCCATGTTTTCATTCCCAATTTCTTCATTATGGTCTACTGAATTTTGTTCTTCTTGGTCACTAGAAGAATCTGTAAAATAATTTTCACGAGTTTTATCTTGACCGAATTCAAGGTCTGAATTTATTTCTTCATCCGAGTTTCTTTCGTGGTTTCCTTTCTTACCTGTCTTCCTTTTTCTCACATGTTTTGGGTTGTGGGTTTCTTCTTTTCGTGGACGTCCCCTTTTCCTTTTAACAGTAGGGATTACTATTTGTTTTTTTTTGGGCCTACCTCGTTTCCTTTTTTCAGGGATTTCTTTTTCTTTTTCTTCTTCTGATTCAGATTCCTTATATTTTGGATCCTTATGATCTATTAATTTCTCATTTCTCATTAATTTTCTTCTTGTCATAACTACATTAAATTTGCTCTCAAACATAGTACCTAATACTTCCGCGAGTTTATTTTTAAAACTTCGGATTTCTGTAAATTCATCTTCGAAATTTCGAGCGTCTGTGGCTGCGTGTCCTAGTTTTCGAATTTCTGAAGATCCGTCTCCTAAATTTCGGATTTCAGAAGATTTATATATATTTCCTAAATTTTGAGTCTCTGTGGACTCGCGTTCATTTAATAATCTTTCAAATTCATTTCTTAAATATCTAGTGACCATTAGTTTGTGCTTTATTTCTGGGGATTTCATATCCTGTCGTCCTTCAATTATATCATAGTTGATTTCCTCGTTAAATATTAAATCATCTTGTGATAGTTCCTCCTGAATCGAGTTATTCAAGGGTTCTATTTCTGGGTCTGAGTTATTTGAGGCATATTTCGAGATTACTTGATTTACTTTCCACAGGATTTCTTGATAACACGTCTGCGTTGATATTAGTCTTACCTGCTTTATATTTCACCTCGAAATCATACTCGGCTAATTTAAGTCTGTGGTTAGTCTGTAGTAGTTAGTAATCTTGTAGTTAGTTACGAGGGTAAATTTTCTTCCGTACAAATAAGGACGAAATTGGCTAACACAATAAACTATGGCTAACGCTTCCTTATTATACGTGTCGTATTTCTTTTCGTCATCATTTAAAGTTCTACTAACGTACATTACAGGTTTATCACTCCCAATCTCGCCTTGAGATAATATCCCCCCTATTGCGAACCTAGAAGCGTCAGTAGTTACTATAAATGGCCTTGAAAAGTCAGGTCTTTGTAACAAAGGTTCCTCGCAGAGTTTATCTTTCAAAGTGTTGAATGCTATATTTTGTTCGTTTGACCAGAAAAAAACCGTATCCTTTTTTAAGAGTTTGGTTAGAGGGGTAGCAATCTTTGAAAATCCGTCAATAAATCTACGGTAGTATCCGGCTAATCCCAAAAATTGTTTTACATTCTTAGGAGTTCTAGAAATCGGAAACTTACTAACAGCTTCAAGTTTCTTGGGATCTCGTCGTATTCCATTTTCATCAATTATGTGACCCAAATAATTTACTTCGGGACGAAAAAATTCGCACTTGTCCGGTTATAACTTTAAATTGGCTGTTCTTAGCCGTTCCATTAAGTTATTAAACTTCAGCTCATGTTCCTCTAAACTATTCGCATATAAAACTATGTCGTCTAAATACACGAATAAATCCGTTCCTTGTAGCCCTGTAATACCCTGTCCATTAGCCGCTGAAACGTAGCGGCAGCATTTTTTAACCCAAAAGGCATTCTATCAAATTCATAGTGCCCATAAGGTGTCGAGAATGCCGTTTTGTTTGAATCTTTAGGGTTCATTTTTATTGGTGAAATCCTGACACTGGATCAAAAACTGAAAAATATTGCGCTCTTCTTAATTGGTCTAAAATATCGTGGATATTAGGAAAAGGATATGAATCTCCGATAGTTTTCTCGTTTAATTTCCTAATATCCAGGACTATACGCCATTTCCTCTTACCTTTGGAATCTAGTTTTTTGGCACGATCTACATAGGAGTATTATAAGGAGATTGGGAAGGTTTAATAATTTTATTTTTTAATAACTGATTTACTTGAGTAGTTATTTCTTCCTTATTCGCTGGTGGAAAACGATATTGTCTTGAGTTGATAGACATATCATCTGTTGTTGGAATTTGATGATACACTGAGGGTGCAGCCCCGAGAGGCTCTCCTGGGATATGGAATCGGTCAACATTTTTTCTTATCAAATTTGCTACTTGCTTTAATCCTTCTCCATCTAGGTGATCTAGCCGTAATAGATCTTTAATTTGTTTAACCCGATCTGTTTCTTCGATGTTATAAAAGTATCTTTTTGTCGAATGTTTTGATGATAGAAAATCATTAAATAATTTATCATAGTTATTAGTTTCTTTTATACTATAAATTAATTTGTCCATTGGATTTGGTTTTACATCATTAGATGTCTCATCAAAATCTTCTAATGTCATATTAGGGATATTTATTTCCACGGGTACGCGAAGGGTATTTGCTATTTTCCAATAAGCTTTGCCTTTATTATTTGATACTAACGCATTTCCTAAATAAATTCCTTCAGTTATCGATAATTGAGGAATATACCCTTCTTTCTTATCAGGGTTTCCTACATATAGAAAGAAATCTGTTATTGTTTGAGCAGGAATTATTATGGTCTCGTTTGGTTCAAATGGATATTTTTTATTTGAAAATTTCAGACATCTATCAGCGTAATTTATTTTGACATTATTATTTGTGAAGAACTCTGAACCTAATACGCCATATTCTGAAATTGGGACATGGTTTGGAATTATATTGAATGTGGTTAAATATCCTAGAACATTAATTCTGACCTGTCCAAGGGTATAAACATGGTGCTCATTGATTCCTGTTAGCCGTGCTAATATTGATTTATTTATAGGAATTGATGCTTAAAGTGCATTCTCTTTTAAGAGATTCATTCCGGCTCTAGTATCTATCATTATTCGAGCTGGGTTTTTTTAATTCATTTATTGACAAATTAATACAGGGTATGATATTATTATTGTTAAGATTTATTTCTCCGTTCAAAAGTTCGTGTTTTTCTATTTCTGGTGCATTTAAGTTAACCTGTTGCTCTGCTCCCCTATAGCACCAGATCTGAGGGAGTTCATATCGTTTCCCGAATTCTGGGGTGTAAATGATTGTTGACCTTGTTCCTGTATTTTATTATTGTACATTCTACACCTACAATCTTTGAAATCGTGACCCATCTTTTTGCAATAATTACAGCTAATATTCCTGTTTTGTGTTGAAAAATTTTGTTGAAATCCGCCGTTATTAGGTCGAAACATGTTTCCCTGAGGTCGTGACCATCCTTGTGTGTTTTGTCTAGGCTGCCATTGACCTATATTTTTATTTCTATTTTCGGAGGCCGACTCCCAGTGATTTTTTCTGTCATGCTGTAAATTAGGGTTCCAAGATTGGTTCGTTGAACTTTCCCATCGAGGATTTCTATGCTGTGTTGGTTTGAAGGGAGGGTCGTACGCATTACGCCAAGATCCTTGCTTAGTATTTATAGAATCTCTATGCATTTCCCCCAAACGGCGACAGGTGAGGGCTATATGATCTCTTTTACCGCAGATTTGACAAATTATACTGGTATCTTCTTGGGCTAAGGTTATTTTTCCTAAACTTAATGCATTTGAATCGTTAGTTTTTTCTCTTTTCCTCAATGCTGCTGTTGCATTAAGTTTCCTTTCTATATCTATTGCAGAATTTACTGTTTCCCTGAAATTTCTGCCTTTTGTTATTCTTCCTTCTATCTCAGGTCTTAATCCTCGAATAAAGCAATTGATTATGTCCTTTTGAAATTCGTTTAGTCTATTATGTTCAGCACCGGTTCTGAGATTCCCAGACTACAAAGAGAAATTTATATTAAGAGGGCCGCATTTACTATAGGGGCCAGTGTGTTCATGGCCCCTGGGCCCTCACCAATAAGGGGCCCCCACCAATTAAGCAAGAACGCTAGTCAAATCTAATGCTTCTCAGTTTGGATCAGAAGATACTTCGCGATATGAATTGTGACAATATTGTCACACTTTATTCTTGTTTTTATAACACCCCTGTTGTTATATATCAAGGTCGTATTGTAGGGATCATACATTTAATCTAAAAATCGAGTTTCCCTTCTACTACAACTTTGTGTTCTACGGCCGAGAATTACAATTTGCAAGTCACCCCCTCTCCTCGCTCTGCGTAGCGACCGCCATACTTTCTTCATTACTTTGTCACTTCGGTCAGAGATATAGTGAGAGTCGGTTGTGCATCAATTAACTGTGTGCAAGGCGTTAATTAATTAATAAAGAACTGTTAATTATATAAAGTATTATAGTGAACCTTAATTACCTCTACATACATATATCTATAGACAAATAGATATATCTTTATAGGAAGTGCCGATAAACGCCGCGGTACCAAGTTCCTATAGTATACATACACAGGTTCGGGGACTCGTGGTGGGGGAAGTTTCCTCACTTAAGCCAAAAAGTTTCGCGAACCTGTCACTGTATCACATGGCGTACTAATAGAGTAGGTGCACGTAGAAGTAGTAAGGAAATCGAACTCGCTGTTACAAAGTGTCAATAAAAACTGCACCTTCAGTACCAGCTACAGTGTAAGGAAAAAATGGAAGATCGATCTCACATGCGCAGTATAAATCTATCCGTCTTCCTTTCTCTCGTGAAATTTTGCGAGTGAGATATTTGAACATTATGACACATAACCTCACTTTTAAAAGCGGCTCTGAGCTCGGACCACTCACTCCCACAATTACACAAGAAAAAGGAAGACGGATAAATTTATACCGCGCATGTACAAACAGTCTTCCATTCATTCCTTCACCGAAGCTGGCACTTAAGGTACAGTTTTTATTGACATTTCTGTAACAAGCGCTGAATTAATCCAGCTACTCGGTTTTCACGCTAGAGCACGTATTATCACCTCGAGAAATTTCGCGGTATAAATTTGAATTCGTAATGTAATCTATAATATTAATATTATATGTATTACGTCTTAAGAATTGTAACATATCCCTTGAACAGTTCAACATTAGCAGTGAAAGTTTTATTACACGCTTAACATTGGTTTAATTTGAATATTTTTGTTTCTTAATTTAAACCGTGGAACAGTTCAACATTAGCAGTGCAAGTTTTCTAGCACGCTTAACATTCGGTCTAAGAGAAATCTCTTTACCGCAGCGAAACTGGTGACGTTACAGTTGTAACGTGCCCTGTTTCTAGGCATGGAACTACGTCTCGACAATCCTTAAGCTTTTATTTGAGGAACTCAAATTTATTTTTGCGCCAGTTACTTATCGAAGATAAATAACGATGAGTTCCAAAACCCTGAAAGTCCTATAAATAAGACAGCTACTAGCTCAGGTTAGGTCATCGTAACATCTCAAGGTCACGGGCAATCGATATTCCGGAAATAATTAGAGACAACAATTTCTATTGAGAAACAATCAAATTCATTTGACAAAGGTTCACGTTAATAATTACGTAATCATGGCCCAGAATAAAGTAGTTTATAATACAATCGAAAAAGTGTAGTTTGTAATATTCATTATTAAAAGTAATGTTAGAATAATGACTAATAATCATAAATGGGAAAGACTTTGTGTTTTAATTTAGACTGGAGAATCGAATTGAAGATTCGATTCTCATTATGAACGTATGTCTGATGGGCGCGTTACGTAACGCTACAACCGCATCAGAGATCGTTTTAAAATTTAAACTTGACGACCATAATTGACAAAAATATACGAGAAAATCAAGTAAGATCGATAAATGAACAATGAACTATTATGTGCAATAAAACATTACATTATGAGCAATAAACAGTTATGAGCACTTCGAAATCACAAGAATAGAGAAAGAAAATGGCTAAGCTTGGCAAAGTAGCTCCAAAACTACGAATATCAAACAAATGCTACTTTGCGGAACTTGCCGATAACAAAAATTCATACCTCAGCCATAGTTAATATAATATCCTGTTTAAGCGATAATTATGTCCTCAGACAACAATTTAACTGGTTAAATATTCACAACGAAACAAATATGAATTGAGTAATTCAACTTCCAGAAAGAGAGTGCAGAAGGAACATGAATGCGGAAGTTCATTGACAGGTGGGCGGAAATCAACAGGTCGCCATCATGAAGATTCGGCTGATTCCGACCAATCACGAGAACCATCGATGTCATGTGACTAGTGACGTAGTTGAATATTGTTCTGTCACTAGTCACCGATATAGCTAGTCGGCTTTGCGCCCAACGCTCGCACTTGGAAATATTAAATGCGAATTCTTTGAATGGCTGAGTCTTCATTAAAAGTGTTCTCGAGAGCTCGTTCACAATGCTTGGGACACATTGTGAACACAATCTGACTCTTCAAGTCCCCAGATGTGAGAATATAGAATTCGTTAGATGCACAGGGCTCCGCACATCGTGATTGTCCCTGAGACGGTAGATTCTCTGCCCGAGATGTGGCGAACTCTAGCGTTTGGTGGGAGTACTGACGGAATTCGAAATGAACGTCCTTCCTTCCTTCTAGTTAAATTCCATTATCCTTAAGTCGTCCTTAATTTCATCAGTTTACAAAATCGCTCGAGGTGTACATAAAAGAAAAATAACAATCGAAGACAATTAGATCGAGTTATAAATTTCGAGAGTGCTCCGAAAGTTCGTGGTTTGGCTCTCTTTCTGGTCGCTAATATTCATAACCACGCGAGTCAAAATAACTATTGTCTCCGGTGCCAGCTAATTATATCATTTGACGTTACAGATAAAATCTGCAACGTCACACAGTGGGGGTTCCCAGCGAAAGAGCCTGTAATGTAGTCATTAACAACATTAGACTAGAGGTATAATAATAATAATAATAATAATAATAGAGAGAAAATTCGAATAAAAAAATAAATAAACCCATAGGCAAGCATGCAACTACTATACGCGGAACCAACCCCTATCAACCATTGCCATGGTTTGATATACACCTCAGACTTGAGAGGATGGAAATGGAGATGCAGAAGTTACGCTGACCAAGGACTCCTTCCCCAAAACAGAGATTGGAGGTTAGATGAAATCTATTTCGCGTTGTCTGCAGACATAACCCTTCCGAAGCTGTGTGAAGGATGTTTTAGCCCGGCATTGGTCACACATCCTGCTGGAATATGCTACCACTGTATCAAAGCTATATCAGCCAGTGGATGGCTGCAGGAAAACCTAGGCAGAAGGGGATTAGCCCTGCTTATGGATCAGCAAGGAGTGATGTCCTGGAGGTCAATGGACCTTGGAATGGTACCACCAGCTGATTTGAACCTCAGCATTAGGGTCAATGGGAGTCCTAAGACTAGAACCCATCGAAGACTTTTTCTAAAGAAAATATAAAGGGACCATAGGGTTCATTTTTCATTATTTTTCTTAAAGTTTTTACTGTTTAAATTTGTATTTTTTTATATATGTGTGTTGCTCTATTTCTTATGATAAAAAAAAACGTATGTATATATAAGTTTATACAAAAATCCAGTGTATTAAATTCATTTGAAAACCTATCTTTCCCGATTATTAGATTAAACCAATCAACGACAACAACGAATTCACACTTTTAGGTGTATAACGTTGATGTAACATCATCCGCATATTTTGGTTAAAGTAATCCTGTGTATGAAAAATGCGTACATGGATCGGTGAATGGAAATCCATGATAAGTGTAGCAAGTTTTCGTAGGTGTTAGGATGATTTTCTGGTTTCACGCCATGAATATGTCTTTTTGTAATTCTTAGCAGGGGTTTTTCCGTTGGAATTATGTCTGCATGCATATAAAAGAAGAGAAGTAGATGACTTTAGGAGATTGTTTGATACTAAAGATTTGAGATGGATTAATTAAAAAAAAGGGACATATGATAATAGAAAGATGTGGAGTAAACTTAATGTTTAAGTGAGGTTTGACTTTTACGATTTTTTTAATGTTTAGATCTTGAAACGTGAAAGTGCGGAGCTACCTAATGTCATGCTGTGCAGCGATGCTAGGGGTAATTAAATCAATATTTTCTAAATTCGCAAGATAATAACCTGAAGTAATAACGAAAATCAATAATCAAAACTATGTGACGGGAGGTTATTTTACCTGTAAATTAAAGTAAATTCTCGGTTGCCGTGGACGTCAAGGCGGGAATATTTCAGTGTATAATTTGAATTGAGCGCGGTATGGCAGATCTCTCGCTGACTGTTTGAGCGTGGATCTTGGTCGACTGAGGCTCGTGAGCGAGCATGCGCGTAGCGTTTGCGTGATCAGGTGACTCCTTGGAGAGCTCACGCTTGTGACGATCGTTCTTACGATAGGAAGTTCTTGTACTTCATAAAGTTATTGTCGTCCAGAGTCGAGCTTGTGGACAAGGGATATTGAGGTCCAGTCGAGGACTATTGTCGACTAAACTATTGTAAGTACCATTTATTTTCGTCGTTAGCAAAGTATAGCAATTTGATAGAGACCGAGGATGAATCTTCAGGCAATAGGAACGGAGACAAAAAATTAAATAGTAGAGTCAGTGCTGAACAATCAGAAACACATAGGTCCAGGGATAGTTCACCCTCACCCTTCAGTGAAGAAAGAATATCGATTAACGAGGCACAATACTCGTTAATAGCAGCTAAAGAAATCATCGGAACAATTGAAGTTTTAAACGGGAAGGACGATTGTGGAGTTGAAGACTTTATTAGGATTGTTAAAAAGGCAAAAAGATTTATTGCTCGATCTAATTCTCTCACAAAAAATTACGGATCAAGCGAAACGCGCAATTAGATTTATACCAATCGAGAAGTATGAAGATCCCTATCATGCTCTTCGCCAAAACGTTGACATAATCAGTTCGGTAGAATGTGACGGGAACGTCATTTCTGTTGTATTACAGTTCAGGGTTTCGTGAACGTCAAGGCGCGAGTCTTTGACGAATAATTTTAAAGTTTCGGATATAGTAGGTTCCTAATCGACTAGCAGCGATGCCTTGCGCTCGAGCGACAGCGAGTGCGCAACTTTACCGACTCTGCGTGGTCGCGAACACCTGTTAGGACCTCACTCTTGTGTCACCCTTCCCGTCGAAAGGTTGTTTTGAATTATTGTATAACGTCGACATAATTTGTTAAACCCAAGCGTTTTGTGTGGTGTATGGTTTTGTTACATCGTCGCACATAAGCGATTATATATATTTTTAGACAGTTACTCGACGTCTATTGTAAGTACTCTTCGTCGAATAAATATGTAATATGAAACCTTATTAATCATTGCTTTGTAACATTGTTTTATTGGGTCTACCAAGGTCTCACGCCTATTCTTTATGCTATAAAGTCAATTGCTCTTGTTGATACATTTCGAGTTAGCTTGCTGTGCTTTAATATTTGTTATTAACCTTGCTAATCGGGTAAATTGGTTAGCTGGCGCCCAACTATTATTCTTTTCACGTTTTCATTGTTTCTTGGGGCCCCGGCAGGCTCTGACCCAGCCCGCGCCGGGTGATAGGTTATAAAATAATAATATCTAAAATTATAGCCTTCTCAAGAACTTAGTAGATCAAAACCCGACGGTATTAAGCAACTGAATACAGAGTTTGTTCAGGGATATAATATGCGATTCCGGCAGCAGTTTAATGCCCTTAATTATGCAACTCAAAATGAGCACTCAAATGTAACGTCGAGACGATTAGCCCTGTAAACAGAAGAAAGGTCAGCTATAAAAAAGTATATATTGAGTTCAAAAGATGAAATAGCATCACAAGTTAGACCTTTGAGACCTACGACTCTCAATCAGGCTATGCAAGACGCCCTCGAATCTGAAATATGGTGCAGCGAACGGAATCAGGTTAGAACGAGACCTCAGCACAACACCATCGCTAGACCTCATAAGCAACAATTATTTGATCAACTAGCATTAAATATTCCAAGCCCTGTAAAATATCCATCGCTAAATAACCCACCAAATCATTCAATGCCCCTTCAAGCAAGATTGCAATTATTTTGTAAAATTTGTAAAAACCCGGTCACACGGATTCGCAGTGTTACTCCAGAAAGAAAAATTTTCCAGAGGGAAGTTCAGTAGGCCGACCCACAGATGACCAGCGAGAAACAAGAAATGTACCAAGAGAGCCCAGAGATTTACGATCAGGAGACAACGAATACAGAATCTCTGTCATTTTAGGAAGATTGTACTCAATACGAGGACAATTCCTGGGAACAAGAGGACCAGTAAAGCTTTTAGTCGACAGCGGGGCATCCCTTAATGTCATAAAAAACGGTGCCCTCCAAAAGAACCACCCAAGACACCATGAAAATTTGGAATTCTTTATGAGAAACGATAGGCACGAAGCTAGAGAAACTGTCACGCTGACGTTAGAAAATACAAGGCACACTTTTTTTGTGGTTCCTGACAACTTTTCACTCTCAGAAGATGGCATCGCCGGAAATCCCTTTCTCCCTTCTTATGAATTTAACTTGACTAACAGATCTTTGGAACTCAACGGCAAAATCTATTTGTTAGAAGACAACGGAATACTGATACCCGGGAATACTGTCAAATTTATCACTTTAGAAACAAAGAGAAAGGAAGGAGAAGTTATCATCGAAAATAATGTACATATACCCGACTCGATTTATAGCATAAATGATTCAAAATTAAAGCTACCCATATGCAATGAATATAACGATGATCTGAAACTTGCTACCAGTGACATTAAGTATAAATATATAACCACGAATTTAGATAAAGAACGAATAAATTACCTCACAGGAAAAGAATTCGGTGCAAGACTGAGATTATTGAAAAAAAATACTAGACTGTCACATATCGAAGATCCCGAGAGAATTTTGATCGAGAAGATTATAACAAGTTATCATGATGTTTTCTCGCTACCAGGAGATTCGCTTCCATGCACCAAATTGGCTTCACACAAAATAGTTATAAAAGACGAAAAACCCATCAACATTCGTCAGTACAGACATCCTGAATGCCACAAGGAAGAGATCTTAAAACAAACCAATGATATGCTGACAAAAACGGTAATTTCACACTCAGATTCACCTTATAATGCACCCCTCTGAGTAGTTCCAAAGAAGCGCGATGCATCTGGAAAAGTTAAATGGAGAATTGTCATCGATTTCCGTAAACTGAACGAGAAAACTGATCAGGATGCCTACCCACTCCCTGTCATAGATGACATTCTGGATCATCTCGGGAAGGCAACATTTTTTTCAGCTTTCGATCTCAGTTCTGGATTCCACCAAATTCCCATGGATGAGGACTCAAAGAAGTACACTGCATTCTCGACACCCGAGGGACATTTTGATTTTAACCGGATGTCTTTCGGACTTAAAAATGCTCCAGCCACATTCCAGCGAATGATGAACACAGCGTTAAGAGGATTGATTGGCAAAATATGTTTCGTCTACCTGGACGATATTGTGGTCTTTGGAAGTAATCTAAAAGAGCATAACGAAATCCTGGTTTCGCTGTTCGAACGACTGAGGACTACGGGGTTGAAACTGCAACCGGATAAATGCGAGTTTCTACGGCCAGAACTAGAATACTTGGGTCATTTAATCACAGAAGAAGGCGTAAAGCCTAACCCTAACAAATTGGAAGCTGTAAGAAGCTTCAAAAGAACATCCAACGCAACAGGGGTCAAATCCTTTCTGGGTCTAAGTAGGTACTACAGAAAGTTCATAAAAAATTTCTCAACTATCGCTAAACCACTCACCGATTTGACAAAGAAGGAAAAACTTTTTCTCTGGACTTCGGAATGCGAGAAAAGTTTTCAAAAGTTAAAAACCTGCCTTTGCTTTGCCCCAGTTTTGAAATATCCGGATTTGCAAGAACAATTTACGCTAACTACTGATGCTAGCAACGTAGGGCTAGGAGCAGTCTTATCTCAGAAGGGACATCCTGTATGTTATATTTCGCGAGCATTAAATGCGCCTGAACTAAACTACAGTACCACTGAGAAGGAACTTCTTGCAATAGTATGGGCTGTAAAAAGACTACGCCAATATTTATTGGGCAGAGAATTCCTTATTCAAACAGATCATCAAGCTTTGAAATGGTTATTTAATGTAAAGGACCCTTCTTCGAGATTAGTAAGCTGGAGACTTAGACTCGAATATTGCACCTGGAAAAGAAACCGTGCACCGTCAAAAATGAAGTTCAAACCAACAACCAACGGAAAAAATTGGATCAAAATCAGCAAGAAAAATTTCTTCTCACTCTTGCGCGTTCAACTACCGGATTATAATGAGGAATCTTGGATAAAGTTGATATATATTAAATTGAAAGACTTTGCTCTAAATAAAAATTGGAAGATTTTAAAGTTTCACATAGAAGATCTCTCAATTACAAATACAGAGAAAGTTAGAATAAAGGACATGCTAGACTTCCTGTTACAGAGAAAATTCGAAAACCACGAATTTTTCTTTTGTGACAGGCCGAGTAAAACATTGAGTGAAGAAGAAAAATAACGGTTATTGCAAGAAGCTCACGGGAACATAGCCACTGGTCATTTTGGAGAAAATAAAACTATCCGAAGACTGCGTGAACAGACCCTTTGGGAAAATATGGAAGGAGATGTAATCGAGTATATAAAGAAATGTAAACCTTGTCAGCATGAAAAATTAACGAGGATCAGACCCCGAGTTGAAGCCGTGATTCCAGAAACACCAACAGAACTAAATGATAAAATTGCTATGGATATAGTTGGACCACTAGGAGAAACACAATCGGTTAATAATTATATATTATCGATCCAAGATGTTCTCACTAAGTACATTGTCTTAATCCCCCTCAGAGAGACAACAAGTAAAAGCATACTGACCAACTTACTCGATCATTATATTTACATTTTTTCCGCTCCAAGACACATTTTAACTGATCAAGGGGCCAATTTCGTCTCAGAACTCGTCCAAAAATTCGAGAACTTGTTCAGGATAAGACACGTGAAAACGACTGCCTTCCACCCACAAAGCAATGGAGCTTTGGAAAGGACCCATGGAACGATTAAGGATCTTCTCAAAACGTTCATGGCTGACAACGAAACCGAATGGGACCAAAATTTGAACTTTGTCTGCCTGGCCTTCAACACAGCCGTTCACAAAAGCACCGGGTTGACACCATTCGAGATGACTTTCGGGAGAAAAGCCATGCACTGTTAGAAAAGTTTATAAATTTATGATACTTTTTTGTTACATATGTAACATAATTTTACAAATGTCTGTCACAGAACTTGAATTTATGATATTTTTATAGTAAATTTACTAAATTTTTCATAAAATTAGGAGATTGTGACATAAAATTACTACTGTAATATAAATTTACTAATTCTAATGTAAAATTACAGATATGTGACATAAAATACAGAAATTATGTCTCAGATTTAAAAATGTACGTTACGGTATCAAAATATACGATTAATATTGCTATGCGCAACCGGTACGCGCATGACGCAATCAGCTGTTGT
This sequence comes from Synergus japonicus, assembly GCA_900474275.1. Taxonomy (NCBI): domain Eukaryota; kingdom Metazoa; phylum Arthropoda; class Insecta; order Hymenoptera; family Cynipidae; genus Synergus; species Synergus japonicus. Next base: position 18,568 of record UCOH01011179.1, read on the forward strand.
CTCCGGCTTTCCATAGATTGCTATAAACATGTGCTTATGTGTTTTTGGTGTATTTTTAACCATCATAACCAGTGTGAAAGGTTAGTATGAATAAAATTATATAATTATAACATTAATCATTAAAATTTTGATAATTGAAAGGACTTTTTATCGGGAAAAAAGTGTATTTTAGTCGTCTTGTGAAAACTGATAGATTAGTAAAAGGATAGAAAATTTTTCATGTAACGTCTATTTTGCCATATTTTCTAACAATTCTAGTATATATGTATGTATGTTTTTGTTAAAATTGTTAGAATTTATAAGAAAACAGTCGTTGCAAACAAAATCTTATTTCCTTTTACTAACCTCACTTTCTCGCGCAACATGGCCGTTTTCACGATTCATGCTTCTACATCCTCCTCGTTCGTCTCTTGGCAGCCTACATTGAATAGATACCGTGGATTTTTATTGCGTTCATAACTTGACCATCTACCCCTGAGGCTGCCCATGTTACGCGAGACATATTAATATACATTTTGCTCAATCTTTTCTTTGTATAAAATATTTGTAGATTAGACTTTTTGAGTCCTTCATATTTTCTTGTACGTAGTTACGTCGCGGCTCGACTGAAGGAAGCTCATGATAGACAGATTCAGAGGGGCTTAATACTACTTTTTTACTGTAATCTGTTAGTCATCGAATGAAACTTGACACCTTCTACCGAAAATTTTCTTACTGGTAAGTTGACTACCGATTCTGTACTCAGTGCGTCTATTTAAAAATCATATTTCATTCTTAAGAATATACCACTAAAAAATAATTTAAATAAACTGGTTACTTGATAAACTGGTTTAAAAAAAGGCTCTTTTTAAAGGACTGACCTACAAATTGTTTTTTTTTTTTCATGTCAAAATTATCCCTGATTTTTGGTAAAGTTGAAAAAAAATACTTAGAGGTGCTTAAAGTTTAAGTCGAACTGTTTTAAAAATAAAAAATTATTATTTTAATTAAATGAGCATCGCAAGAGCTGCTATTGAATTTCTATTTTTGGTAAAGAAACCCATTAAATGCTTTTTATATCATTCATAAAAATAATTTTTTTAGATTTGCGACAATGTTTTTCTGTCATTTATGTGGTTTTAAAACGAAGGAATTAAAGTTGCACTTAATGCATCGTATTAACCACCAAAATGTGACAAAAAACTTCTCTTGTGGTTTTGATACGTGTCCGGAAGTATTCGATCTTGAAGTTTCTTTAAGGAGTCACTTGACGCGAGTTCACGATTTTAAATTTAAACAACTAGTGCAAACAAAATTTGCTGAAAGTGTAGTGAGCGAAAATGCAAAATACATTTGCAGTGTGGAAATGTGCAAAAAAGAATTATGTAATTATACTTTTCTTATTAGGCACTTGAAGAGTCATTTGGAAGAGAACTTGAAGGTTAAATGCCCTTTTAAAGATTGTAATAAAGCATATGACAAGGTGAGCTCTTTTACTGCTCATTTGTCAAAAAAGCATAGACCTCTTAGGGATGAGACAATAATTGAAGAAGGCACAATAGAAAATAGTGAAACATATTTTGCAGAAAATTTAGATATAGAAATGCACGAGGATTCCGAATCGAATGTAGCAAGTAAAAGCAACCCAATTCTAGTTCCAGAGATAGACGATGACACTACAGATAACGTGTTTCTTTCAAATGTGGCTCAATTTTACCTTAAATTGGAATGTCAATTGTTAATACCTGCTAGTACCATTCAATACATTGTCTCTGGAATATGCAGCAATCACGGTCAGAGTCAAGATATAATGAGACAAAAATTAAGAAAGGGTTTATTAGAACAAGGTATTGCAGAAGATTTAGCCAGTAAAATCTTGGGAGAAGCTTTTGGGAATGATATTTTTTTGAAAAGTTTAAATACTTTGGGAACTAATTATAAACGAAAAAAGTTTTATAAACATAATTTTAATTATGTTGAGCCTAAACAACAATTTCTTGGTCGAGTAAATGGTAAAAATAAGTATTTCCATTACGTGCCTATAGAGGAAACATTGAAGGCTATGTATCAAGATAAATCTATCGCACACGAATTATCTTCTCCTCGTCAGAGGCATGGTGGAACACTTTTAGAGGATTTCACTCATGGAACTGTTGTGAAAAACAATAAAATATTGAATGAAGATCCTGAAGCCGTGCCAATTATTTTATACCAAGATAGCTTTGAAGTTGTCAATCCAATTGGACCTGCCAGAAAAAGGCACAAAATTTTAGCTGTTTATATGTCTAACGGTAATCTACCAGATCATCTTCGTTCCCACATTAATAATATAAAATTGGTCGCTCTTTGCAAGGAAAAGAATTTTGATCATCAGAAAGTCTATGGAAAAATAGTTCAGAGCTTGAAAGTGATTGAAACTGATGGAATAAAAATACATACAGGCAAAATTATTAAAGGAACACTAATATTCATTGTAGGAGATAACCTAGGTAGTCATTCTTTGGGAGGATTTCTTGAAAATTTCAGCAAAGCAAAGTATTTTTGCAGGTATTGTTTGATCAGTCGAGACGAATTATTTAGAGAAAATGGTGCATTAAAAGTGTATCCAGAGAGAAACAAAGTATCTTACAATAAAGCGATAGATTTTATTGAACAGAATAAGGATGCTGTAAGTTTTGAAGGAATAAAATTTGATTCAGTTTTCAATCAATTACAGACTTTTCACGTATGCAATCCTGGTTTACTTCCATGCTTTGGACACGATTTGTTCGAAGGGGTAGTTGCATATGATTTTTGGATACGCCTACCCCACTGGATTAGCAACAACTCTCGAATACATCCAGCGGTAAAATTCTCAACTACTATTCTATAATTTCATATGAATTTAATTTAATATGATTTTATTATTTCAGACATATCTTCGAGATCAATCCAGAAATAACCGCATGTGACGAAAATGCAGTCCCAGGAAAGAAACAGCCGCTAGACAAAAGAGTGCACGGTTCAAAGCGTCGACGGAACTCTTTTAACTCATGTGTTCTAACATTTTCAAGTAAGTTGGAGCAATTTAACAAGACAGGAGAAATATAAAATTTCCCTTCAAAAGCCTGTATTTCTTGTTCTATACATATATTTATATGAATAAATATAATGTAAAAAATTTACATGTACTTGTACGAATCATATTACTTTATTTAACGCCTTATGACATTTTTCGGTTAATTAATTTCAACAAATATATGTAATGTAATTTAGCTATTATATTATTGTTACGAAAATGTAGAACATACACAATATCCTGTAAGTAGTAATCTTCTTCCTCATAAATACTCATGTTCTTTCTCCATTCCTATGAGGAAGAAGATTACTTACAGGATAATGTATATGTTTTACATTTTCGTATCAATAATATAATAGCTAAATAAATGGATTACATATTTATTGAAATTAATTAACCGAAAAAATTTTTTTTTCCTTTGAATTTTATGTTACATGTAACAACAAATTCTGTTACAAAAACTAAAATTTATGTTACTTGTCACTCATGTCAAATTCTGACACTGTAACAGAAATTTCTGAGCCCGTGACAGAATTTTTTGTCAAATGTCACTGGAGCTTTATGCAGTTACCAGGTAACAGAAATTTCTAAACCGTAACAGAAATTTCTGTTACGGTAACAGCATAAAGCTCCAGTGACATGAGACAGAGAATTCTGATATAAATTTCTAACAGTGCAACCTACCATCAACCCTGGCCACGACAAGGTCAATGACTCATCAAGAACTATTGGACATCTGGAAAAAACGACACGAAGACTATTTGGAAAAAGGAAAAATGGCTCTGAAGAAAACTAAGGAACGTCTTAAACGGCAGCAAGATGCCAACATTGTGCGGACAAACCCTATTTTTGAAATTGGAGATCTAGTTTTGTTACACAATGATAGCAAGGCAACCAAACTGGAAAGAGAGTGGTTGGGGCTTTATACTGTAATAAAAAGAATCAACGAAGTCAATTACGAAATTCTTTATGATACACAGAGATATATAGTGCATGCTAATCGACTCAAACCTTTCTATCAATAAGACTGATAACAAAAGCTTATAAAATTTCAGTATGAAGTTCATCTGGGCCACACTTCTCTACGTCCTAACTTTCTCAGCCGTCAATGCTAACCTGACATTCTCATCACTCAGGGATGTGACAATCTTTGCCGAACAAATAGGGCCAGCTAGACTCTACCACACCACATGGCACCTATACACGTCAATAGACACCTCCGAACTTGCAACTCGTCTTGAGCAACTACAAGGCCTACACAGCACGATTTCCTCAATGTGTCTCAATTGTGGGGAAGAATTTGAAATCAAAATGCTGAATGGTAGGATTC
>UCOH01011180.1:0-53019 GCA_900474275.1 Synergus japonicus
CCGATAACGCACCTTGGAGCAGTCACTATTCGTTCGAGTGGCGTGCTTAATGTGTGAATGCTCGTCTCTTTAGCTGAAGCTGTAGACGTCAGCTTCTTTTTAATTCATTCATTCCTTATTTTAATTACTTAATATTAATAATTTCTATTCCTTAATTATGACTATTGCTATTTTACTTTGTAAAATTTAATTCAGGCTTCGAGGCTTGCTTAAGTATTTGTCGCCGAGCTGTTGCGTTAGCAGCTCGGGTTACCGATGCCAGTGACCTCAGAAAATATTCTTTATATATTTATTTACTTGAGAAATTTAAAGAAGCAATCTTATTGGCGTTAAATAAAAATATTATATTATAGAATAATATAATTTTATACAATTTAAAAAAAAAAATGAATATTTTCATAGGACTGGTACGTAACATTATCTTTTGCGTTTGCATCTTTTATTTATTATACTTTTGAATTTCAGTTTAAATTGAAATATTTTCTTTTTCTTTGTCTTAAATTTATATTTGAGTGAAATTTTTTATTTTTAAATAATATTTTTTATTTTTATTCAAATTTTTAAATGAAAGTTAAAGTATATTTTTAATTTAAAATTGAAATAGACTGATAGAATTGTAGCATTAGGTGACACTAATCTTATCATGTTTTGTGCTTAGCGTACACCGTTCCATTGTTTTTTGCTTTTCTTTTTGTTTATCTGAATTTGGAGAAATCGAATAACACTCTTTGCCATAGTATTTTTCAGAATACTTCAAGAAGGATTATATATCTCCATGATGTATCAAGCCGGACATGTCTGCAGGAAAATCTTAAAACCCAAAAGGTGTGTGTTCAATCTGAAAACATTTTTTAGAATGTGTCTACCTTAATCGCATACCACCTCTGAATTTGATGTTTTGGCGAGTGTTGATATTTAAAATTGGACATATGCTCTCATTTTTTAATTATTCCGCTGCGCATTTGAATGTTTATTTCCAATCTCTCGGGTCGAAAAAGGTTTTCAGGCCCAATCAAATAATTACAATGATTTTAATATCAGACGCATAAGCTAGTATAGTAGTGAGCCGATTTGGATTTAAATTTACACACACATATCCTCAGGCTTGTTAAAGAAAAGGCAACTCGATGCCTGACTTAATAGGGTAGGGGGGGGGGACCATTTGCTCCTTCGTTACTGCTTTGCATCTCCTTTCAATGCATAGTCAGATGTCCAGGTTTATTTACTAGGTGTTAAAACTCGTTTGTTCTCTAGGGGTGTAGTGTTTCAACTACCTAATGAACATTATCTAATGAAGCCTATCTAACAACCCTATCTGTTTATACCTCCATCTCTTCATTTTATCTTGCTCTACTTATCTCCACTTACATGTCGCTATAATTATCCTTAGAATAATAATTACCCTAATTTATCTACGTACATGTGTGTTTAAGTGACGCAAAGACGATACTTTTAAACTTATTGTTTTCGCAGAATTTTGAACTTTTCATTAATCGTGGGAACTTGCTGATATCAGAATGTACCTCTTCAAGGAAAAAGATTCTGAATATTCAAGACCTTTCTTTTGGTGGACCATTGGCCGTTGAATTCAGCTTTCATGGCATCTAGCGAAAGGGCTATAAGGTGGGGTACAAGGAACCCGTTCGGTCGCGTGCCCCGCCCACGCATACCTTGAGAAAGCCGCCTTACGTGCAAACCAACCGATGGTACAGCATCCATGAAATACCTTTGCTTTAATATTGCCCGAATTGAGGGGCTTTGGAGATTTCCTAATTTCGAGTTAATTAGCCTTATCGCAAAGGTGTCTTATCTCTATGAGTTCCTTATCAAGGATTTCGACACTAACTTCTGCTCAAGCAACCCTGTAATCTTAACTCGTTTCCTGCTTCATCGTTACTGTCCCTTTTATTAAAATCGTTAAAATCTTATCCAACCTTCTAGCCAGAAAGGTGAACTTTTACCATTCGCATTTCTTATGGAAATTTTTTCCAACGATCTTGACTCTTGATGTTCGACACGAAGTGCTGTCAATGTCGTTGAGACTTTTTCAATAACTTGGCAATAATTTGCCTTATCGAAATACTTAGCGGGCAGACAAGACTTTTGTGTTAGCGATTATAGCCGCAATCAAGATATTATAACTCTATTCGGCAATTTGAAGTTGAGATTACGATAACGACAACATAGTATGCTAAATACCGATTCCAATTTGCTATTAGCGAGGGAATGTATTAGGAATTTAATACTTTTCTAGATATTTATTGAGTACGGATTTTATGGGTCTGTTAACGATGTTTTACTAATGTAGAACTTACAAAAGTCTGCTAATTAGATGTCCTGTGACAAAAATGAAATCCAATTCAGTTTATCAGTATCTATGGTAATGAAACTCGTGGTGATAAATTTAGTTAATGAGGATCGAACGATGAAAGCCGAAGTAGAAATACGTCAGAGAAATTACTGACAATGAAAATCTTTTTAAATTGTATTATTATTAAAGTCATTTCTTCGACTTTGATCTGCAGGCATTTTATGAATCTACTCCACATTTAGAATCCAAAATTTTTTCAAATGATCCTTATCATAAATTAAAAATTTATGACTTTTTGCCTAGGATAATTTATGTCTATAACGAGAAGATTTTAATGGCGCTCTACCACGTGTTTCACACCTGAGAGTGGATTATTTTCCAGGAATTTTTTATTTTTATTTTTATTTTCCAATTTAATGGCGTGTAGAAAAGATTGTTCTCGGACACGTTTGAAACAACCTCGTGCTTTTCGAAATTAAATAGCATCCCGTCGTGGCATTGCCAAGGGCAAAACAGTACGTACTAGACTGCGCTCTATATACAGATATGCGGCAGGGTGGATCGTTCTCGTGGTAATAAAATCCAGCAATATGCACGTCCCTCGATGCAGGACGATCATTTTCGCGTGCTGATATATACCCCAACGGTTTACTACCGTGGTAGCAATATTATAGCTTATAAATTCCTACGTGCCCTCAGTACTCAGCTCCGCAGGATATAAATGGGGCACTTAAGTGGGATGTCGTTCGCACGTAATGACGTCTTCAAAGCTTACCTACCCGAGCAGAGAACGGGCATCAAGTGTGTAACTTAGATGCGACATGGTCTTTATTTCCTACAGCGAGGCATTGTTCTCTTCTCATATACACGAATTTCATATGCTTCTGGTCCCCGAACTAAAACCTGTCGTGACAATGTGAATAGCCGTATGCAGAAAGAGACCTAAGTCCCTTATTTTGATGAATTTGAGAAAAATGCAAAAATATACGTAGCAACTCTAAAGACTCTTTTTTTCAAAATTGGTTTAAACTTTATTAATACAGTACAACTTCTTTAATAGAGCCATCACGGGCAGTTAGAGGTAAAAATTCCGAGAAATAGGGGGCCCCCAGTCCTGGGCTTCGAGGTCGGAAATTGCGCATGTGTGCAAAATGTGTTTGGGTACGCAACCTCTATAGGAGAGCCCACGATCGGCGACGATGAATTACATATAAAAGTGGAAATAAATATAATATGTACATATTATATTTAAATTTAAACTGAAATTATAATTTTGTTTTCTTAAAAATTTTTGTAAAGCTTTATTTTTATAAAACTTTTAAGAAAACCGATTATATATATAAATACACAAATTATTGTATGCAAATTAGAAAAATAATTTTAATAAAAGCAGTTTCAATGAGAAAAAACTGAAATTAAACTGCGCTCGGCTATGGCTCTCCTATGGAGGTTTTGCGCCCATTCTTGAGGTCGCATGAGTAGGGTTTATAGTGGGGGAAGCTTCCGAGCTCATCAATTAATTTTTCAGTTTTTATGAAAAATACACCATGGACTTAGGTACCTTTTTAAATGCGGCTATTCAGGTAGGAAAAGGGATTCTAAAAAGAGGCTTTGAGAAAGATTGCACTTATTCGTCATGAAATTTGTCCTTTCACAAAGATATTAAGACATAAAATTTTAAATCATGAAATGGGTCTGTAGTATCAGAAATTGATGTTTGAGTTAAACGCCTCCCACGTGATTCCATGTTGGAGAAAGTTTGTGGACCCGTCAAGTTTTATCCCGCCCAAATTTAACTGCATACTCGGTCTCAAAAATCTTTGATAGGGATCTCTCTTGGCGCCTAAAATCGTTTTCACACGACGAAATTATCAGGGAACAAGAAATGCAACGATTGTTCTATATACATTTCGGATTAAACCAATCATTATTAATCAACTCCAAAAATAAACATTACAATTTCACAAGTTGTGGAAATAAATATAAGAAAAGTAAAATCCCTCTAAAATCTTCTCAGTTTATAAAAAGAAAAATATTCATAAACTAGCTTACCAATTTTCGGCATGATAAAGTCTTTTTTTTTTGCTTTTTTTTTATTTTATGTGTCAGAATGAAAATTACAAGCGTATAATTTGCAGCCAATCTTGGCGGCAACCTTTTCAACGATAACAGTCAATTTTTGTTTTGCATGCGTGCAGTTAGCATTTTTCAGCATCAGAGTACCTTACTGAGATTCATTTTACGATTGGCAGTAATCCCATTATTCGCGAAATCGGTAGCGATGCAAGCCAGCATCAATTTAAATTTTTACTGACGAAAACAAGCAGCTTTTGGATAAGGATCTGAACTTCTATTCAAAATAAAGACGTTCAAGCTCGTGCAAGGGGCGATCCGTAAATTTCCAGGCGGGCGGCAGATACGATCGAGGCATGCGCGTAATTTCTGGAACAGCCTCTGGATCCGCAAAAGGTTTCCATTGAGGATTAAGGTCAGTCCTTATAAAGAAGGCGAAGAGTCGGCCTCTCAAATTTGAGATCATGTTTTTTTGTAGATTTTTCTTAAGCGTAATAAGAGTGAGTTTGTTGTTCGATGAAGAATAATAAGGCTGATTAGTAGTATTATTGTATTTAGTTCGAAAACTAAGGCAACTTAAAAGCTGGTGAATAACACCTCTTCTAATACGAGGGAAAAAAAAGGTTTTTAAATAATTTTAGCGTTATCTATGTTTCCGTACATGATATTTCGCCAATCAAATTCTGGATTCTGATGTGATCCTCTCTGTAAGAAACAGACTTTGGTCTCAGGAATTTTACATGTAATTTCGAGCATTCAAATCCGATCCTGGCAATTTAGGTCCAGGACCTAAAAGTCCGGTCTGAAAAGCCGCAAAACAAGTAAACGAGCCAGGATCCAGGCTCTGCCGATGAATCTCGAAGACGGAATTCCATTAAGTATGTAAAGTAGTGTCATATCTGGTCGGCTTGGAATAAAGTATAAACGGCCATGGCGCGAGCGCACGCGCGTGTCTTTCACTCCCGTCGTAAATCGCTGGTGGGTGGAGAGATGAACAGAAAGTAAAGGAGGTGGAAAAGTAAAATAAAAAGGAAGAAAGAGAAGCAGATGTTTGAAAAGAAGTTTCCTTCTCAGGCCTCTCACACATTCGCTTCCACATACCATAACTTCTGTCCATATGACGTAGGAGAGGTAACGGAATGGATATTCTTCTTATTATTACTTTTTGTTCTTTTTTTTTTATTATTATTTTCTTCTTAACTCGCCGAACTAACTCGATTCGATCCGGAAGTTGTTACAAGTCACGCGAAATGAGCTATGTTCATTTTCAGTCTAATGTGTGTTTACAGATCCAAGGAAACAGCTTCTTTGGAAATGATATCCATGAATAATGTAGCTACTTTTTATGCCTCGAGATTCCTAAGTTGATTTATCGAGCTGATTTACTTCCGCAATACAAAACCAATTCGGTAGTTCAAAATCAATTGAGAATCAGGAATAAAATATTATTATTATTAGAAGCATTTAATCAGTTGTTTGGATCCTGAAGATTTTTCGAAATAAATTGCAAGGTAAACACTTTTTGCAATGAAGACCATTCAAAATCACTAATTCGTTATGAACGGAAAAACAAAAGTTGAAACATGCGACCATTGCTTGCCGATTAATGAGAAACAAGCATGCAGTATTCCCATTAATAATATTAACGCCACGGGATCGTTCGCACCTTCCCTCGAATATCTGCAAAACACTTCACAACATTTGAAATCGATGACGCGAATCTTTTACTGCATATTGAATTTACTCTTATTTTCTATCCAGAGTGCCAGCTATAAATATAAATAAAATTACTTTTTAAATAAGCTATAAAATCATTATGTGTATTTTATGCGAAAATACATATTCCTCCACAAATTGAGGATGTTTACTAAGTTTATGTTCGGAATTTATAATGCTATATTCAGTATGCATAATTTACTAGATATTTAAAAATTAATTACCGTCACAAATGACACTTGTGCTTTTTGGTTCTGTCACTTATATCCAATCTATTTTTCGTAAACGAAAGTAAATTGCATAAAATTCACAGAACATATCCGACCTGCGTTTTCTTCCAAGTCCTGCATTTTATTCTGAAGATACTGTCTAACTTCAGCACTAACTGCAGCAGTAATAATTACCAATTTCTAAAGAATCAAAAAAGACAATTCCCTAGACTCACGCTACTGGTCAATTTCTTTTGAATACTTGTTCCTTCGACCAGAAAGCGATAAAATGAAGAAAGAAGCGTCTTCAAGAAAGCTTTTTACAGCACCCGTTTACGCAAAGTGTACCTCCCGCGTCGAAGTGTAAAGTCGACTGCGTAATTTGCGCGAATACAATACCGGTTGATGCCTCCTTCTTCCTGGCCGTTTGCCTCTTACTGGCGAACCCACGCAACAGATGTATGTAAAATCGCATACACGACTTGTCACTCGAAGCTTACTCGAGTATTCAAATATTGTATGTCGTAAAAACAAATACGTAATTCGCGATGGGCTCGCTGAATTTTAAGGGAAAATGATTCCTCGATCTGAGGTCGTATCATCTTTAACAGTAAAGGAACTGCCCCCTATAAGCTTAAACCCCCACTCGTTTTCCATAAACTCAATGTCCTCGTAACGTAACTCAATGTCCTCTCGAGTTTCTCCCAGTGCGTTGTAACAGGGTATCAAATATGCAAATTCGAAAACATTATTTGTCGTGTGCGCAGACTGCGTGGAAAAACGAGCACAATGCTAGATCATTGGTGCAAGCGTCCCACTCGATCGAGAGCATTTATTTACATTTATTTATAGGGCTTGTACAGTTTAGGCGCAGCTTAGCTACGAGATAGACATTGGCAGAAGTACCGCGTGAACCAAAAGTAAAATAGAAGTTACATTGCATGAATGCCTTCCCAAAACGTAACTCTTAAGAATCGAATCTCTATTTTATGCACTATTGAGATTCATAGAATCACGGGTAACGAAAAAATGACCTTTTCTGTGAGAATTTTTTGTATATTTTACTGGAATTGTTTGGCTCTGTCGGAGATCACACGAGGATGCAAATTCTCATCAGATAATGTCCCTGGCCGTACACGGCTCTATTACTTGACAGTTATCTTTACTTGTTTTCCGCGCGAGCGACTTCCCCCACTCACATTTTTAACCCCCCACTGAAAGTACTGAAAGGCCTTCTTCTTGGTCTCTTGCTCTCTTCATGTAATCTTCTCTATTTCTATCTCTATTTACCCTCTCTTTTCCTCCCCTTTCTCAAGGCGGCAATGAAGTTTTCAAACTGGACACCACGCTCCGCCGAGCCGATAGCATAATTGGCTCGTGAAATTATCTGATTCGTGCCCACGCCCAAGTAAAAAAAAGGGTTCTAGGCGGAAGGAATCAAGCGGTATTGAGCGATAGGTCGTTTTCACCTTATTGGTAAAAGTACCAATATTTTGTGGCTGGGGATTATCTTATGCAGGGTGGTTATATGTCAGGGAAGAAAAAAATTGTCAGGGAAATCTGCCGGGGAATGTGAGTAATAGCTGTCAGGAAAAATAGAAGTTGACATTCATGCTATATAAGTTTGGTCCTATTACATGTATAGCATTTGTAGTTCATTCAACAGATTTAGAAGCTTTTCCTGTTATTATGATATTTTTTTTTTACTCAAGATCAAAAATCTTCCTAAACCTTCTTAATTTTTACCATGCAGAAGAAAAGAGCAAAGAGAGTTAATGTGGAGATACTCGAGTACCTTATTAAATATAATTATCTCAGGATCTACGAGTTCGGAAAAGAAAAGAAGAGAAGAAGGAGGAGGATCAAAGTGCAAAAGATGAACGATGGACAAATATGGGCAGGGTAGTTTCTATGTGCTCTTCCCATTACGGACACCCACGTACAGGTGGGGTGTAAGGGTGGGTGAAATGAACGCACAAGTGCGCTGGCACTATGAGAGGTACATGCCATGTAGGTCTGTCTTAATGGAACCTGGAGGTTTGGATTTATCTCGTCTTCTTAAACTAGCAAGTCCCCGCGCAAAATAAGAAGACAGGCGTGAAACGTAATATCCTCAACCATTATTGGATAATGCTCGAAAGTTATTAGTTAATGGACAAATGGTCAGGAACTTATAACTTAGTTGGAACCGCTCGGTTTTAATAGCTGCATCCATCAGTAAAGAATCATCTCTTCTCAATTTCTGGTAATTCCTCATTTCATTTAAAAATCTAAAATTGAATTTTCTTTGAAAATAATGTTGACAACTTTTCTTTTGGAATTTTGCAATTTGATTTAATCAGTTGCTGAATTAATTGCAAATACCGTTTCTCTATATTTTCTTGCGAAAGATGTACAAATAATTTGCCATCTTCCAGATAATGATTACCTGTCAAAGCACGAGCTAAGATTCAGTAGAAAAACTCGAGAATGGCAAGCCAGACATATTTCTATTTCTGGTTGGCACTTTAGGCTCTTACGTACATTATGTATCCTCGGGTTTATGTGCACAGGTATATCGAGTGAGTCACGTCGAACCTTCCACAATAGTCGCCACGATTTCCATTAGACATTCTAATATTTCACGTTGCGTCGGTCGTTGAGTTTTTCCAAAGTCCCTCAGTCAGAACGTAGGATGCCTGTGATTTATCGAATGATCTAGTACGACTAAGTCGGTGTTACTCCTTTTTTTGGCGTATCATTTATGGGTATAAGGTTTTGTTGTTGCTAACGATTATTGCTCCTACTTATTCCTGTGCGAAAGCTTAAGTCGTATATCGTAATGACATATTTGCGAGGGATGTGTATTTAGTTTCTCCAGTCAATTCATGTTAATTTTATAGCCAATCAATTTGTGTACTCTAGTACTACATTTTATAACAATAAACCTTTTTTCGTTAACTCAAGAGGAGAAGAAAATTAGTTTGGAATAAATGAAGAAAATTTACATACTGTAGATTTTGAGAAGCTTCTTTTTTTATTCAGGACCCCTATTTATATTCATATCGTACTCGCGTCATATTGTATGCAAAAGACCGAAATTTTAATTATACTCAGGGGACCTAAAATTTAGCAAAGATGGGTTTGGGTTGATAGAGGCTTCGGATGGGAAGAAACTGCAATGAACTCAGCATTTCCGGTGCAAGGAACTGGCGTTTGTAAGCATCATGACATGACGAATCTAGGCGTGTCGCATGATTCGATTAAAATAATCACTAGACGACACGATCATCCAATAAAACTTTTTTTCGAGCCCAGGCAGTGTATCTATTTTTCTCAATGTGTGGGATTAAAGTTTGTACTTCTTAAAAGATTTTTAAGGTGCCAATGAATAAGAGAAAATCAGGTGTTTCGCGTGGTGCTGACACGGCAGTTCTCAGCTGACAAACGAGCATTTTTGTGCACCCTTGGCGCGAAAACAAAATCAATCGGTGGCCGAATCATCGTAAATTAGCGTGAAACGACGACTTGACGTGGCCAAACGTCGAACTGTTGTCAGTCGGGCGGACGCGGGCATAAAAATGTCAGCCTCTGCCGGGCAACCACAACAGGAATTTTTCTATATAAAAAAAAAGAAGGGGGTTCAGTCGAAGCTGACCGCCGCAAAAGCACGTTCTCGTGGCGTTTCTTCGACAAGCGAGAAATACGACCCGAGTTAAATGCAAATATTTCACAGCGAATCTTGACGAATCTCTTTCGCCGACGGCTGATCCTTTCTGTTGATGAAAAAGTCCCCGGACTCTTACTCTTGTGGAGTGGAAATAATGACTCGAGGCTTTATTGTAGGGTTCACTTTGCAAACTCAGCAATTCCAAAATTGAATATACATTAAGATTCAGTAAATATTGCAGAAAATAAATATTATTTGACAGAAGAATTCATTCTATGTAATCTTCTCAAATGAAGTTTTCAATGAATGTTAATCAGAGAATATTTATATAATTTTAATTATTATTTCTTCAGGGTGGCGAGTTGATCGTAAAACTGGGAAATGATAGGAAAAAAAGGGAATTTAATTATTTTAATTATTATATTTTTATTTATATTTAATATCATTACTAATAGTGAATATTAAAATAGCAGGTACTGCTACAAAATAATCTTTCCGTGAAACTTTGTAACTACCTTTTGTCTCTATTGTCATAAGTCTACGTTTGTCAAATACTGCAGTGTGATCCGTTAGCTGCAACCACTCATGTGAGCATGCAGGAATGCTTCCGCGATTTCACGTACTAAGTAACCACCTGGATAAGTCGCTGAATCCATTGTGTGTGCTGGTAAACATTTGCGTTTCTAAGGGGCAACGGTACGAGGTGGTAGTAAATTTTGTGCTAAGCCGAAGTCCGCGTGTGATTTACGCCTCTACCAAGGACTCGATCCGAAAGGGTTGTTGCGTGCTTCTCAGATTGGCCGCGGGGTTAGTCTCGAGTGATGATATTTCTTCTTTTGCCGGCGGTAGGTCATGCTATCCGTTCGAAACTACGACTTCTTCAACACGCGTTAAATCCTACAACTAAAAAAACTTCCAACACGACCATAATCTTCAAAGTCTTTATCACAGTGACAAACTGAATCCGGTGCTGAAGGGATCCCCTCTTAATCTAAAATTCTAAAGCTGAAAGAAGTCCGCTTCCTTCGTCCAAAACAAACATTCTGAAAAACGATACTTTGCATATATTATTTACTCAGGTATCTTAAATAAGACATTTTAAGTAACTGAGAATTCTGCAGTTATTGAAGGCTCCTGAAGTCACTGAAGTCAGTTGATAAGGTGGCCACATGTCAAGGATGTCAGGGAAATCAGGAAAATCTTTAGGAATCTTGTGGCCACCCTTGTTGAAGCTAGTATTCTGAAAAGGTAGCAATTCGTAAGAAGTGTCGTTATTTCCTAAACATTGATATATTCTCGCAGTTTCTTAATCTATTTGTTTTGTGAAATGAATATTTTCTACAATCGCGGCATTTTCATTACTCTAAAGTACTGGGAGGAAGTGGCAAAGATTCGAATCTGACCACATTCCGTTAATTGGCTAACCGGTATACCAACCAGAACTAATAGTGCGATTTATTATTCGTTATGTGGAATTCGCAGTTGTACCCTGGTTACATTGCCCGTAACAGATGCTATTACTTTAATAGAATACTATTGGACGAAGCTATCTCGATTAAGTTTCCATGGTGGATTAAACGATTCAAGAAAGTCGTGCCGCGGCGATTGGACTCCTGAGATTCTCTGTGATTTCACGGCTTTTACATTCCAGGTAGATTCTGCTTGTCATATAAACTGTCGAGAGAAGGGTATAGTGATATTTTTCCTCAAGTGGAATTATGCACTGCAGTATTATAAATCCGCTTAGGATAAACACTACTGGAAAATAGCAGAAAACAAGTCGCGATTACTCAGTTCAGAGATATAAACTTAATCCCCTTCGAAGGAAAAATTATTTTAAGAGCTACTGAGGATTAAACCATTTTTCTGTTTTACGCTTATATATATATTCAGATGTTAAATGTGAAAACATAGTGTGCCATTTATAGAACAAAAAAAAGTCAAATTATTCTTTATTAAAGGAAATGCTAGGTGTTTAAAAACGAAGGAGAATGATCAACTTTCCCATAAAGATTAAAATTTATAGAGAGTCAGTCGTGCAATTCTCACGAGTTTATATCGATGCCGATAGGATGTGACTACCAGCAGAAACTTTATGGGATGCTCAACAACATAGGATCTTAGTCTCGTTACTGGTCAAGTCCGCGACATTATAATTCAGAGCTCAGCCCTATAAAAGCATAAGAATCGACATAAATTCAAAAGCGATGCTTGTAGATAAGTGTAATAGTCGTCGAATACAGCACTATTGCTTCGACAGTTGTCAAACTATACGAAAACCGTTATGAACACGTCAATGATTAATGTGCCCTAAGACCGTTTTATTGCTTTATAGCTTCAATCCTATCGTAAATTTCTGCTAGGGGCAATTTAGAGAGTATTTATGGAAAGGCTACTGTACAATGTACATAGTTGCGACAGACATTTTTTACAATGTCATTATATATAGACATTTTAAAACAATGTCTATATCTCTATATAAAATAGATACCACAATGATAATGTAGAGTCTATCGATTTATATCAGATCTGAAAATCGATTTCTTGATAGAATGGAATGGGTGTCGATGAAAAAGAAGACATGTCAAATGAATGGAAAAATTAGAGAGAATAAGAGATTGAGAGAGAGGAGAAATAAAGAGAACAGGAACTTCCGCGTGGGCAATTCAAGATGGAGATTCAGCAGAGGCGTTCATCGCCTATAAGCCGAACCGAACGGATTTATTCGCGGTGTTAGAAACGACCGCAGTTACCCGACACCGCCGAAGCGCCCTAATGAATTGCAACGGAACCGGGATTCACCGCAAGGGGGCGTTTTCACGGACAATTAATGCGTTCTTTGAGATAGCCTCTTCCATCCACTACTTCTAAGGCAATGATGAACGCCCGCGATGAGAGATAAGAACACTTTTGCGGCTTCTGCTACTTTTGACAGGCACACATCCTCTTGGAAATATTAACACTCTGTATCCACATTGTTGGCTTTCCCTATTGAAGCTTGTTTAGGAATGTTTCGTCAAAGTTTAGTGCACGTTTGGGAATTTTGAATGCCTGTTTAAGAAGACAAGTCAATATAGTTTGTCATGATAAAAGAAGAACTGTGAGTAGACCTTCAAAGGACTTTCACGTGCCTAAAATGAAAAATGATATTTTCAGTTTGAAATTCAATTTGATATTCAGAGCCCTTCGAAGATGACTTACTAATCTGTTTATTCTAATTTATCAGTTTCTTCATTCAACGATTCTCCGTCGACTATTAATCGACAATGAGCGCCCTTTTGTGTTCGTAAGCGCTACATTCAGCGGCACTATTTTCATGCCTTATCAGATCTGACTCGATAAATTAATAAAGACTCTTTTAGCTGCGGGAGAAGTATTTCGGTTTATTAATTTATTTTCTCTTTATTAGTCTGACTCATGAGAGTTCAGCCCATTGGTAATCAGGGATCTGTAATTACTCGATGTTGTCTGTCCAACGGAATTTATGCCATACCCGAAAGGCAACAATTACTGACACTCGTCCGACTAATCGCTGCATTTGGTACTCGTTATTTAAACTTTCAAGCTCAATAAAACAATCACTGTCGTCGGATAGATATTGTTGAATGTATAAATAATTAAATTAATATTATTCAATCGTCAGTTAAGCTTCCTGTGAAATTTTTCTGATTATAAAATATTTTCTTCAATTATTCAAACCTTATTTTCACGATGCATTCCTGAAGCAACATATAATAACACATCTCTCTGAGATTTTTGTGATGCGTGACTGAAAGTGTCATCAGATTTTTAAAGGCGTCCACCGAGCTTCTGTCAAGTGGATTAATAATCGTAATTTGTCGACATCGTGAGACGGCTTCCCCTGAATGAGAAGGTTTTCCTTTGCAACGTCATCTCCTCTGCGAGTGACTTCATTGAAACTTTTCGGTGGTCCCTAACGAGTGAGGCGTCCCGACAAACATTCGAGATAGGAATCTCCACGCTGACTAAGTGGTTCGTGGGATAAAGGATCACAGGTTCTATCCACTGTCAGGTTAAATTTAGATCCGGCCACCACCTGCCCATCAATGACCGCACCTTCATCGGTATCAGCTATCAGATCCCTAACTCAGGTTTTCGCACAGCTCTGTCATTTTCACTCATGATAAAGTGCGAGATGCTTCTTCTCTGGAAGTTTCATTTTTTATTCAATTAGAATTGACTGACAATTTCCGACAACATACAAAAAGAGACCTAAAAAGTCAGCTTTAGTCAACTGAAGCTACTTGAAGTTGAAAATGGGAGTACATTTTTTAATTGAACGTTTAATCTGGAAATATATATTTCTAGATCGACAATGGAATTGAAATGTTAATATTGCTCTACAGATTTGTTTCTCAGAATAATATGAATATTAGAACAATAGATGAATCAAGTTGCATCTTTGAATGTCATCGTGACTCATCAGAGCCACTCCCGAAAATCATCTCCATAAAGTTTATTAAAAATTCTGTCCCAGAAAAATTACACGACGCTTTATTGGCGACTGGTAGGCTGCAGCTTATCGTCGAAATGACTTATCGTTTAAAGAGTCCCTTTAAGTCGGCATCGTAAGAGTTCAAATTAAGTCTCTTTTTCCCTCTCCCGTACCTACATATTTCATTTTCATCGAGTGCTGGTCTCTGGTTAAAAAGCCCCGAAGAGACCTTTTGCAAGAGGCGCCATAACGTTTCGCTTAAATCTGTTTCTCGACATTTCTTTCTCGGTGTATGTACTCAAGCATCTACGTTATAATCCTTGGCTTTGATGAATCGCACGATTACGCAGATTAAAGCATTTATGACTTCACTTAACCGGAAGGATGGACCCCACAAGGTAGCTGCGGATTACCACTGAATTTATCGCTCTATTACTAACGATGAAGCATCTCGTATGCACTCCCGAGGAATGAAGATTGAATGCAAAAATCTTCTTCATTAACCAATAAAAACTTTTATAGAGCTTTTTTGGATCGACAGTTTTTGGTTACTTTTATTCCATAGATTAGAAATATAAGTAAAACAGGATTTCTACTGTCCGAGAATTTCATGGATAAAATTTAGTACACATCCTGTAAAAGGCCAAGTCTATATTTGCAAAGAATTTAACTTGATTACCGTTTCGAAATAGAAGCAACAATAGGAGCCTGACAATAAAATTGTGTAATTTACAGTTTATCGCACTGCGTAGAATGACATGTTCTATTATGCTCTTGTAATTTGCACCTTACTATAATTCTAGGAGTTACAGTTATCCCAAGCTAGTAACTCGGAGCACACGTGTGAGGACGAGAATTCGAGGAAGTTGTCGTCTAATCGTCTGTACGACCGCATACCAGACTTCTTTATTCTTTTATACTCCTCAACAGTTCCATTCCAAGTGGATTTCCATCTTCGCACCATATTCTCCTGATACTAGTACATACTCGTTCTAGAATATGTGCAAAAGATCTTGTCGCATGAATCACACTTACAGGCGAAATATACTCACGCGGCGGTATACACGCGAACAAGAACTTAATTCAGGTTATTACGCCGCAAGGGTGAGAAGGGCACATTAAACGATAAGTCATTTCTGACGATAAGTTACAAACGAGCGAATATAAGGAGCAAAGAAAATGGAAGTGCATTATTTTCCATCTCTTGGTATTGGTGCAGCCTTCACAAGGAACGAGGGAGTAAATTCATGGTGAACTATGGGAAGAAAGGAGAACGCTCATTTTCATCGTTGGCATATTTACGACTTCATTTTAAACTGATAATGTCTTTGCAAATAATTTCCAATTTGTTCTTCGACAAGGAAATTGGCATATTTTTCTTATCTCTCGTTATCTCTCATATCGGCAAATCTCTGAAATTTTTTTACTTTAAAAGCACTTTAGATTGCAGGGTGTATAAGCTTTTGAAATAATTCCTCAGAATATTTGCAATACACGTCGAGGTGAATTAAAAACAATAAAAATTTCCATCTCATATTGTATGCACGAACAATAAAAGTGCGTTCTGAACTCTACTCAAAGATCGCTGCACTTACTCATTATCTTGTCACGATTCCCTTGCGAGAAAAGTCGTAGGATGTGCCATCTAGTGACTTTTTTTCATAAGGTAAATTAACATAAAATATTCACTTGTATTCATACACAATTTACAATCAAGCAGGAACAAGGGTAATGGAAAACCAGTTATTCTGGAATTGGCATTCTCAAATAAAGGAAAATTAATTAATTCGAGTGTTATAGTGTTGGGGCACTTTGTTTCTTGGCAGGAGTCCGGTTATACAGCTTTACTTAAAACCACTTAGGATTAACAAGGAACTCTAACATCTTAATTAAAACTATTAAGTTCACTAAGTAGGCAAATAAAAGATGTAAACCGGGCATGCATACTCAATTCCTGTCTAATAAAGTTGTAGAGACAATTGCGCAATCTTCTCTACATTTAATTTTCCAAAAATTCTATGTCCATCGACAAAATATGAAGAAAGTAAAAATCGCACCTGAGGGAGAAGCTGACTGCGTTTATATAGAGAATTTAACTGATCCTTAAGCTTCCAAAGGAGCAATACGATTAGTTGACTGGAGGCTTAAGTTCCATTTAAAGTTTAACTGAAGACGATAAAATGGACCCTTGGAATACGATTTTTCCTCCCTCGGGTTCCGCCACTGTTGAGCCATCATCGTTGGCCATGAAAGGCTAGTTCACTCATGCGTTATGGCACCTGAATGCGTATTCGCAAACGCGGGAAGAGATCGCGCGTCAAATAAGGGCGTATGTATCCATGTAGACCGTGAACTGCGGCACGGACATAAAACACACGCATGCAAATGGTGTGCGTGTACTTAGCATAAGTCTCGCACCCGAGGCACTCTCTCATCGTATTTCATGCCGCGGCGAGTCGAAGCGAGCACAAGCATAACCGCCCTCTTCCTCTTATTCCTCTTCTTTCGTCCTCGTCCTCCTCCAACTCGTTTTTCGTCATCTTCTTTAGTGACTTGAGCCGGTTACATTACCAAAGTAATGTAATGAAACCGACAATGAGAATAAATTCAAGGACAGTTGGAGAATTTGTTTGATAATGGACAGAACGAGTCAGAGAAGAAATTAAGTACAATCGTTAAAGAAAGTACCCCTTTCTCATTAAAAATTAAAGAAAAATCTCTTGGTAATTAAAGTGACATGATAACCACTGATTCTTTACCTCTTCATAAATCTATTAGCGCCCTATCGAACTTTGCTTAGGATCACCAGGGTGCTCTTATGCCATGGAAGTCAGGAAGATAGGGAAATGTCAGAGAACAATAAAAAATTGAATCTTGTGGCCACCCTGATTACGTTTTTCATATTATTTTCTATTTCTGAATTAAAACTCACACCTATCCAATATCACGCTTCTGCATTTTCCAAAAGACATTAATAATTGAAATTAAAAATTCCTCTCACGAACAAGGCAACATATTTTTTCAAAATTATGGTTACCTCTTACGCCACTCGTGAGATTTTCATGCATGTTTCACAGAACTGAAACATATTTGCGTTTATGATTCCTTATACTCTGTTTGGTCTTTCGGTACCAGCACACATGTATTCCCACTCATATTCTCACTTCTGATCTGGCTTGATGTGGGTTCGAAACAGGTACGCAAAACGGTAGTTGCGGGGCGACGACATCAAACCATAACCGTGCATTGAAAATCCATTCGGTCATGAGCTTCCGACCCCTGTAATGGAAGCCGCTCGTAAATCGTCAGTTTCGGTTTGCGAAGGGTACGAATATACAACGACCATACCACGCAGAAAAAAACTAATAATAATAATAATATCTAACTAAGTAACTAAAAGCTGGTTCAAAAAATGTGATTCAAAGTTGGCAGAATTACTGCACTCGATCATCATTCAAAGGACCTTGACAAACATGCAGCGGTTTAACAATGTCTGTATGAGCAGAGCTCTTTAACTGAAAGTGAACTGACATTTTTGCCATCTTCTTTTAGTACATATAACTATAAGCAGGCTATATAAGGAAGCATCCAGAGAAGAGTCACGCACCCCGGAGGGAAGATCGATCGTCGTAACTCATCTACATCGACCTGTCGTCAGCTCAGTTACTCTGCACCCAGCTTGACGGATCGGTGCGTTTCGCTGCATGAGATTACTGTAGGACTTTTCTCCACAGAAAGAGTTATTGGCCAGGATTTAGGGGTGCTTGTTTTGCTGATTAGGTGCTAGATTTATTTCTGGATTCGTACTTTAAATGCGAGGTACTCAGGGTGGCCACATGTCAGGAAAGTCAGGGAAATGCGAGTAGATGTCAAGAAAACTAGAAATGACATTGTAAAACTTTAATTTATGGTTTTATAGTTTATTAAATTATGCAGAATATACAGTTTGAAAACTGAGAATAGTTAAATATAGAAATTGTGAAAGTAATGAATATAAAAAAAGTGGAAAGATCAGTCAGTAAAATTCTATGATGCATTTGCAATTTACGAAGCTGAGGCGGAAAGATGAAGTATACTACGAAGATGGCTTAAACGCGTGGGCCTTTTCAGGCCCACGTTTCTTTTCGTTACCTTCCGTAGTCGAGACGAAATAACCACTTGGGAGAAGAAAACATTTTCTGTGACAGTCATTGTCTCTCTTTTAAATAATACTCACGTCTTACAATAAGTAAACAATGCGAAATAAGATAGGTGATTTTTCAAAGAAACGACTCCTAAAATATACTTGATAGTCATAACAATTTCGAAATTATAAAATAATAATGCGAATAGTATTAAAATTTTCGATTTAAAAATTATTAACGATGGACAAATACAGAATATCATTAAATTCTAAACAAATACATAAACACATATATACTTGTTTCTTTTCTTAAAATAATGCGGACTTATTTTGTGCTCAAGACTATAAATAATAAATAATTGATCAGATTAATGAACTTGATACAATTCTATTTCAAAGAAGTGGGTATAATAAAAACGAATATAAGAGCTTTTACATAATGTAATAACTTAACATCGAAACGAGTTTAATTATAATTCGATCGAGCAAGAGCGCCAAGATTTGAGACGATAAAGTTTGTGTTGAGTTGAATTGCAGTACCGAACTACATTAAACTGCAATGTACTTTTGCAGACAATTTTCATTCAAGTACAAGATGTGATTTCTCGAGTTAGTCGGCATATGGTGTCACGTATTAAATACTTTATTAATGTCACCTGCGCCATTTCAGGTGTCTCTCAAATACTTGCATACAAATGATTCAGTGCGACGAGTTTCAGATGAATATTCTTACCACGAGTGTTGCATTAATTAATCAAATGCTCATTCGCACGTACATCAATTATCCTTAGAGTTCTAATCACATTTTGAGAAAATTAAGGATATTCAGGGTGTCTAGCGGACCGGGGGAAACCGGAAGGTACCCGGGAAGTTTTTGTATTTTATTGAAAAATCGACTTTTTCTACTTTATCTCCTTTTTATTATATTTCTGATTTATCAAATCTTTTTTATTTATTTATTTTTTTATTCAAAAATCACAAAAAGACATCTATAAATTGGTCGGAGGAAAAAAAATGTGACCAGGAAGAAACCAAGAATTTCAAATGGCCTGATCACTAGAAACCCTGCATTATTTATATTCTAGACTGTATATTCAACATTTGATATATAAACACAGGAAACACTCGTGGCTGACTTTTTGTTCCTAAGGTTAATTTAAACATGAACATATAAAATTTATTCATAAATGTTACAGAAATATTACAGAAATCTTAAACGCATTGGAAAATCATTGAATATATTACAGAATTTATAGAGTACACACTGAAAGTATATAAAAATATCTATCGATACAAAATTACAAAAATATGGATATTCGTTCGTAAATACCTACAGAAAGTGCACAGATAAAATGAATCTTTGACAAGTTTCAATTTCGTATGTTTCTTGCTTGATTTTATAATATCTGTAATATCCTTTCTAAATAGATTTCTAGATATTTTAGCAACGCGGAATAGCAACTATGTAAATAAATATGTGGAATTCAATGGAAATGCGCGTAGAGGGCTGTCATGTGCGTGGGCATCAAAATGATTCGTTTCAGTCCTCTACGAATATAATAGTGCGACTTTAATCCCGTGACTTTAACGTCGACACAGTCACTTCTCTGGAAAATGATCGCGTGCCCGATACGGATTCAGATCTCGCACGGTATACTAAACGAGAAATCGCAATTAATCGTGGCAATTGCGAGGCTGCCTCTTTATTAGCACATTCATTAGCGTCGCGTGGCTTATTACTATTGCTGCGTTTGTCGTCAAATAAAGACCGTTTTTAAAGACGACCTGAATTCCAGGTACTATATGAGCCTCCATCTCAGAGAAATTAAATGATTATTATATCTACTCCCTCGACTCTTTATTATTCTCGAGTACAGAGATGGTAATTCCGCTTTTATTCAGATTAGAATTATAATTACAATTCTGTGGTCTCTAATTAGTTATGAATATTTGCATGATAAAATGATTGTAAATATAATTCTAATGGGATTAAGGTCGAGCTATGAAATACGGAAATTTATCCAGTGTAATTTATGTATTGGGATTTCAAATAGTTGTATGCTTGCGGCTTCCAACCCTTATATTTCAGTTTTCTTTCGATTCTTGATTGAAGAAATGATGATGATTCAGTGATATGTGTTGTTTATTTTCTAAACGCAAAATATTATTAGTATCAAATTGATATAATAGCGACTTGCACAAAAATTGTTAAACTCTCTTGCTCTTTTTCCACCAAATGAACAGGATGACGTTGACATAAGTCTTTGTGAACACGGCAAATCGGTACTCACGACCCATTAACTTTTCCCTGGACGGCTCGTTAAAATAAATCCCACTGTTTCGTGGGTGTTGGGTACTCCAAGGCAACGAAACCGGAACGGGAGAGCATTCTTACAACCCGCCGCCATTATCGATTGCCATGAATTATCTGACGGGTAAATCGTCGCTCGTTAAGCAGATAACGATTAGATAGTCTCCTCCCTTCTCTACATCCCGCGACTTGTCATTCGACATCGTTCTGCCTCCTCTATGGCACTTTAATCGTTGTGATTTGACACTTTTAGATGTTTTCAGAATACACGACCAGGACTTTATTTCCTCAAATTTATATCCACTACACACCTTAACGACTCTCACGGAATTTCAATCAAGCGAATTTTAAATACACTTCGTAATGCCGGACAAACGTTGGAAAATTTTTTGAGCAATTCGCTCCATTTGTAATGAAAGAAAAAAAGCAAATCTAGAATTTTTCGTATCTTTAGTTGTTAAATAATAATTTAAGAAAATTATGCAGATTCTCTATTACCCCTGAGAATAATCTCTGTCTCTCATCAACTGCATATTCATAATTCACGGTTGCCTTAGACTCTAAATTGCACATTCAAAGGTAAAGTAATCTTCCCGCTATATCATAATTCCTCAACTCATTGAAAAGCGATGATTTATCCTTCGTTAAAAAGTACCGATCACTATCCCTCTTACAGAAATAGCCATACCTCTGGCCTCTGGAAGCTCTTTTGTGCTCTCCGAGTCAAAAAAATTATCACGTATCAATCTTGTCGTTTTATGTACACAAACATAATTTTCAATTACCGTTAATCCTCCTCTTACTAAAGTACTCCTCCGACTATTAGTTCCTCCGACTAATAGTTCCTCCGAAGTCCCTCGTAGTACCAATTTACCAATGGTGAATAGGTAAAGCAGACACCAATATCTTCACCTATACTGGTAACATTTCCCATACTCTTACATATACTGTTAAATCTAAAATGCACCCAGGGAATGGATGTGTGCGTGTAAGTGTGCCAGCGTCACCCACACACGACGTGTGTACCATTCAGGATAGTGGGAGTAACCCCCCTTTGATTCTCTCTCACAAAGGTAGATTCTCTTATTCTATCTCTCACATTTAGAATTTCTCATTCTCTCTTTTTTAGACTCTCTCTCCCTCTCTCTCTTCTCTCTTCCTCTATCTCGCTCTTGCTCTCGCACACGCTCAGCCTCCGGTCTAAGGCAACTTACGCCTACACGTTGTAGTTGCAGCATCCACACTTAGCCCTCCTCAGTCCAGCGCGTGCCTCCACGCGACCAACCACCACCAACCACCGCTCCCTCACTCCTGGAGGATTACCTTTCTTACACGCCCGGCATACTCTGAGTATTCAGTATAGTACCCCGTGGACAGTGGCTCCGGATAGCGCACGCTCCACCATCCAGGTGACAATTATCGACATATGTTGACACCTTCGTCGCGATTCGCGAAGCAACAGGTTGCTTGATATCTTCTAGAAACGAGCGTCATTGATTTCGCTCAAAATCAATGATGAATTGATTCGAGATTGGCGGGAAGTTTAGTATTGATCAATGTTTGCCTGAAGTTTACCAGTTGTAAAGCTGTTAATGTTTTTTAAGTTAAAGAGTTGGGGAGCTGAGGAGTTATCGAATAAAGAGTCATCTAATAAAGAGTCATTTAGTAAAGAATTATCTAATGAAGAGTTAGACAGTTGTTTAAGCCTTCTCTTTGTTTGGACCAGTTCATTAAGGAAGCTCATATCAATCAATCCGGAATTGCTTTCCCACCGAGGATCAAACAATCACTTCTTCAATTATCAATTATCCTTCAAGAAACTCATCAAAGATCACTCACAATTCGATTCATCCCACCTCTGCTTCCGGGTCGCAAACAAACTTACCTCAACTCTCTAAATGATTCATCGCCAAGAAAATCGACAAGAACTGACTGATTGTAATCAGAGATTCTAATTTCCGGTACAAGATCTCGTCGATGAATAAACATTGACCATTGATCATTCGGCAAACACTCTCTTGAAAGATCTTCCGAGAATCGAAATTCGGCACCTGATTTGAATGGAATCGATGACAAGATTTCAAATTATTGGATTTTAAACCCACTTGGTACCGCTCCTATTTAAACATCTTCTCCACAACTGTTTTGATTCCTCTATATGCGAATTCGCACCCTGTTAGTGCGGCTCGAATTGCTATCGACAGGAGAATTGAAAGGTGTTCTGATTTACCCGTTAGTGCGTGAATCGATCTCGACTGATTGCAACTTGTAGTGCGTGACACTTCTGGATTACGGTTGACAGTGTAAATTGAGGAATGTTAATTAATCTTTCCCATAGTTCCTTTCTAATTCTTTTCCCAGTGATATTTTTTCCTCTTCTTAAAGTGAAAAGTCTGAAAATAGGCCAAGAATCTTTGTCTCGCGAGCTGTGAAGGGAAAGTTGATTTCGAAAAGTGTCATCTGAGGTTAATAGGATTGCGAGTTTTGTCTAAACCTAGAAGTATTTGCTTTTGTTATTGGATTTAGATTGACGCAAAAAGATTAGTGAGAATTTGATTGATTTGTGCCAGTGGGTGTTCGGAACAGTCGTCCAAGTGATGTCTGGTGAATCATCAGGACGTATTAGGCGTTTCAAGGATTTCAAGGAAGTTTCAACAGTTGTAGAACTTTTTAGAATAAGAGACTGTACTTGTTGATGGAGGTGCAATAGCAGGAAACTGGGCGATTTCCAATCGGCAAGTAGATCGCGTGGGTTGACGTGCGGCGCCAACCTGTTGCTCAAGATCACACGACTTGAAAGATCGGGCCTATATTCATCTAGAAGCCACTCTATATCCCTCGAACGTTCCCTCCTGATTCGACTGGACTCGCATCGATCTTGCGTGAATTAAACACGAGTTATACGGTTTTGCTGTCCTCGCGGTCTAATCGACGTTGAAGTGGCGCTACGCGCTTAAGTGTTCCGAGTACTGAGAGGCTGAATAAGAGAGTAGTCTCAGAAGCTGTAACAAGTGCCAGTGAAAATTATGAAGTGAGAGAAAATTACAAAATGAGAGAAAATTACGCGATAACAAGTGTGGAATAATTCTTTTCTATGGGGATTGAAATTGAAATATAGCATCAAAAATGGGAAGTGCAAGTGTTCTCCGGACGTTGGTCCTCGGATTAGTTTTTTTAGTGTTGTTGGTTGTGGGAAGCCCTTCGACGAAAGAACTTTTAGAGTGTCGTACGAACTTGACTGGTGCTATTAAGAACGAGACAACTTTTTTGACAAAAATACAAGAGGCTGATTATATTTTCACAGGAAAGATCAAGGACTTGAAGAGGAATCAGCTGCATGTTAAGGTCAAGAGGGCAATTAAGGGATTACTGAATGGCTCTGTGGATCTTGTGATTAACGACACTTGTGGCAAATATATTCGACGCAGTTACACTGGTATTTTTATGGGAATCAGATACTTTGGTGTTGATAATCTTTTGCATACTGGAAAAATTGTGATGCACTTTGGACCGGTACCACTCACGCTCACGAATTTGGATAGACTCAACGCTGCTGTTAGAGGTGAGTTTATTTACAAATATTTTCGATTTACAGTGGTTAGATTAATAATGTTAGGATTACATTCTAGTTTACAGTTTCTGAGAATAGAAGCTAGTTTACATTTTTTAAGAATACGAGTTGGCTTAAGTACTTGAGCCAGTTTTAGTTTTTCCATGTTTACGAGCTAGCTTTCGTTTCTTAAGCTTGGCGCTAAAATATGAGTTTATAATTTTTGTTACCACTAATATGTAAATGTGATATAAATTTGATTTTTATTATGAGCAGATGGTCTTATCTTATAAAAAAATCTCGCTATTTATTCTGAAAAATCCGGATATTCATTCCGAAATTTCAGTATGACGAAGTCAATTTGTCATTTTATATTTTAAATATATTTTTGGGTTTTAGAAGTTCATGCTTCCAAATTTGGTTGCTTTATCCTGTATTTATATTCAATTTCGCTTTTTTCCTGAAGTCTTTAGTTTGAAGTATTTACAATTCATTATATCTAAGCGGATATATGGAACTGTTTAGGGCTTCTCGTTCCATAATCCAAGTTAAGCAACATTTGGCTCGGTTACACTCGGATGGGGGCCTACGTACGACATAGGGTGTATTTGTTGTCACCTTTCAAATTAATTGCAGTCTTTACAATTGTCTAATGTTATTATTTTTCAAATGTCAAAGTGCTAGCAATTTTTTAATTAATTAAAATTTTTGTTAGTGTAATTATTACGTCATATAAGTTAACACAATCAGACTAACATATATTCAGATGAACGCTTGTACGTTTCTAAGTTGAATGCCCATCTAAAAATACTTAGAAGAACTCAGTCTATCAACACCAATTTCTCTAAATTCTAGATTCTAAAAATACAATACAAAAAAGATACTTTTCTGTTTCTATAAACCCATCTTAAGTATTTACAAAAAAGAGACAAACAGGAAATGTTGACAAGATATTTTGATGAAAATTTCAAGTTTTTAAAAAGGAATTGCGTATATCATGTATCGATGTCCACATTAAAAATCTTGAAATTAGTTAATTATTGTCAATTTATGCTTAAAATTAAGCTTTCCTTAATTTTTCTTTTCAAATCAGTAGAGATCGAAATGAGATGAGACTTCTCGAGTCACACGTTGAGTTCCAGTCCCGTGTCAGTCACGGAAAATCAAGATTAGGTGTATTCGAAGGAAATGGAGCGCTCAAGATTAACGAGGTTCGATTAATTATATGCGTGGTTCACTTGCGCCCGCGGTGGCCTGTCACCAACTATTTCCTCTTAACTCTTAAGATCAGTTTTACAAGCAAAGGGCAGCCCGGTGTCGAAGTAAAAACCGTTGTTGCAATCACGAGGAATAAAAGTTGACGCGTTTCCAGTAAAACCCTGAGGCACTTCATTTTAATATCGATAATTTACGGAAATCGTTTACGCGATCGTTTTAATTTATAGGTATGGTGCTTGCATTCCTGTCAACAGCCTAACGCCATCTTTTCTTATTTTCCCTCAAGGGACATCGCGAATTGTGCAATTTTCTGCGAAGCAAGCATTAAATAATACCGTTTCAAAGTGGCGCCATTCATAGTTTTTTTTTTATAACAAATTGTATTTGCTTCGCAAAGTCGCTGACAAAGCACACTAATTTGTTTTTTTATTGGTTTATGAACTATCTTTATTTGGTTTCGAGTAGTTCACTTCACTCAAGTTTATCCCGAGATCATGAAACGGCACGAGTTCGGTTTATTACACTATTAATCAATGCGTTTTACAAGTGTAGATACCACCTGTCTAACAATGACTAAGCAAGCAACGAGTTGTCAATAAAAAATTCATGAAACATATCGGGTCGAAGCTCGTATGTCATGATGTACATCTTGATTAGTGGCAGGTCTTTGAGGTCCGACACAGAGAATTCTAATTTCAATAATTTACAATATCGATAATGGCATCGGCGCTTTTCTCATTTGTTGGCCAGTGACCTTATCGATCATTATGGCAAGTGCTCAGTGTTCAATGCTCATAATATGTAGAGCCTAGTCAGACATGGCGCCATTGCTTCGGAGAGAATCGCACAAGGATCACAAGATTGGTTCGAACACCGGGATGTTATTCCTTCAGATTCAGACCCACGAGGCAGCTGGCGTCGATCGTACTCGTGTACACCATTGCGGTACGGCTCTTGATATTTATGATCGCGTTTCATACCTCCTTCCACCCGAATCCCCCGATCGAAATGTACTTGCTGTATTCGTCTTGATAAATTTAAACTCCTTTACAGTACTTTTTTCCTGAATCTTTGCCTTCTCTTGTCAACAATAAAAGAAGCTGGAGAACTCAAATTCTTCTTTTAATCATTTATTAGGGTTAGTGGGTACGAGTTGATTATCTTGATTTTTGGATGTTACAAAAATATTTTTCCTAAATATTTGACTGACAAGTCGATACATTATTTACCTTAAAGGGATTATTTGCACACTGATCATTATATGTGGTTAATTAAGATAATTTTGAGATGGGAGCCCTATTATACTGTAAGATATTATTCAACTGGTTTCGCTCACCAATTGTTAGAAGCTGTTGCATTTATAAAGGCCATTGACCAGAGGATGTTTAAATTCTCTTTTACAATCGGATCTAACTTCCGCATTTTCTCGGAAACCACTCTCATCGAAAAGGAGATGCAGATAACTTCATTGAAGAGAGCGGAACTAAAAGCATATCATAATAATTTATCTTCAGTGCTCGTGACTGATTCGCAAAATGTAATATCATCTTCATCGCAACTAAGCTTTCACTGTGAATAGAACAGTTTCATAACGCGACACTAAGAAGGCACTTGGGCAAATATGCCTAAATGAATAATAATACTCGTGCGCAAAAAAAGAGATTTGCATGGTTATAAAGTTATATTCAAATCGTAAAAAAATAAATGTAAATGGTTTACGCACCGAACGCAGTGCTTTAAGTACCTTTTACTATGGCTTTAAATAGGCAGTAAAACACATAGAGAAATGTGCAATCCAGTTTCAGATTAACGTCATGTATGCCTCGTATTTAATGAGATACTTGACGTACAACACTATAAGCGTTGACGAGTGGCATTAGAAATTGCGCTAAGTACCTTGTTTCATACAACCAGTTATTAAAATTCCCTTCTACTTTCATGTCTATCTCTATTCAAAAGTACCAATGCTAAATTACGACAGTCATTGTGATGTACAAGGGAACATCCTCCCAATAAATCCCTTTTAGTGTTCCCTCATTTTCTCCGTGATTCATAACTTTTTGATATATCTACATTCTACCTCTTTCTTTTGAATCATCTCCCGAGCCAAATATTCTCTCAACGTTATCAACATATCGTCTGACTTGAGTGTGAATTTACATTTTATAGGAATCCATTTATTTTACGACAAAACTCTTATTCTCAAGGAAACAAGTTTCAGTTCCTAGAACACATTTCTTGCCAATAACTTCTCTTTTAAATGCGTGTGTATTTTTTGTGATTATAGATAATCGAAATCGGAATGTGCATTCGATGTTTTTAAAGAATTTTATCAAGTTGGAAATAGTATTTAAATTATTTTAAAAATATTATTATCGGTCATATTACAAGTTTTACCGTTCTAATGGAGATTTGTACGTTTTGAATTTATTTTTAAAATGTATGCTTCAATCGGTAGCTTCGGTAGATGATAAACGACAAAAATTGAAAGCAAACTATCGAGATTTGACTTGGAAATTTGATTTATAAATCTGATAGGTTACAGAAAGCTAGAAAATGGCAACCGCTGCTACCTGCAAGTGACACCTGGTCACCGCGTTGTGTCGCCCACGCGACCTCACGTCACTTGGAGTTCTCTCAAAGCGCGACAGGCAAACTGCTCGGCATTTCTGCGTGGACTGAGTCTCAGTTGACTTTAGTCGATTCAAGAACGGACTTTGCGAGATCAGCATAATACTGCTCAACCTACGCATTTTACCAAGCTCTATACTCTAATACCACGCCCAACTGCGCATAACTGACCAGGTGTGTCTGAGATTTCATGGATTTTTTATTGTTATTCGTCAATAATGTCCCACCCCTTTCGAGCAACTAGATTCTCATCAAAATATTCATCTCTGAGATCAAGAACGATATTTGCAGATGCCAAATCCCTTGGGAGTATTTCTGAGTTTCAAGGTTGGATATTTCCAATTTAAAATCATATCCCACACGGAACAAGTTTGTTCAGTAAAAAATTTGTCCCATAAAAAGTCTGGAATCCCGTACCTAAGTCTGGGTTACGAGAAACGTTCGTTATTGTTCAAACTTATCCAACTAGATAAATACTGAACGAATTCGGGAACATCTGAAAAGAATTTAGAAAATATTTCGAACGTGGAAAAGTTACGAAATTTATAAAAGTGACCGATAAATCTAGAAAAGTCAGGGAGGGTTATAATTTGGCACCGAGCCGAAATAGAGAGGTCAAATTTATAATTGATCCATATGGAATGAAGTTTATTATTTTAGTGGATGTCGGAAAGACGAGGTAGAAAGAGAGTATCTAAAAAAACAATAAAATCACGAATCCGCTTGCTTGTTTGACATTTTGTCATCGGTACGGGAAGTAAGAAATGAAAAGAATGG
This sequence comes from Synergus japonicus, assembly GCA_900474275.1. Taxonomy (NCBI): domain Eukaryota; kingdom Metazoa; phylum Arthropoda; class Insecta; order Hymenoptera; family Cynipidae; genus Synergus; species Synergus japonicus. Next base: position 29,025 of record UCOH01011180.1, read on the forward strand.
AGAAGAAGAGAGAAGGTATAAAGTGGAATACGAGGGGATCAAGAGGTTGGGGAACAAAACGATGGAAAGATGAACGCGAGCCGAGTATTGCTGAGAGACTAATTGACGGAAGGCAGGGAGAAAAGAAGCGATAAAAACAGTGAGATGAAAATGGAAAGGGACTGACGAGCGAGGCAACCCCGTAAATATCGTGACACGCGTTGAAATTAATGGGCGGTCGAAGAGGCTTAGAAAGTGAATAAATTGAGATCCACTCAATGACTCGACCCCGTGACCGGGGCAAATGATCACTCCCATCGATTTCTAAAGAACAAGATTCAGGATTCCTCCTCAATTACTCCCGATGAAATGTAATCATTCTCTCGCTTCTATAATAAATGATACTGTTATAAATCTCTTTTTCATCGACTCAGCTGTCAGATTCTCGGTCTTCAAATGATGTATTTATTTGATGATATCAAGAAGTCTTCTGTCTATTCATTTTGCGACTAAATCTTTTATGGACAGGGTATTTTTAAAAGGAGTTCATTTTTCCCTGGCGTGAAATTCTATTGTATTTGAATTTTGAATACTTCTGTTAGAAATCACTATTCAATTTCTATATAGGAACGGGAGTACTCATACAGTAATAAGTATGTAAATGAAAATATAAATTGCAAATTAGAAACGGCTATCAACGCATGGCTAGCAATACTCGTATGTTCTGGGAATAGTACTTATTGTTAGTTCAGCTGAACTAGAACGTTTAATGGCATGACTTATGTTGAGGAAATAGCTTGTCACTTTCATGTTGCATTATAGTACTGCTTTAAAAGGTTTTGTTTAAGACAATCATTATTTTCAATTTCGTATAAATCATAACGAAAGCTAATAATATTGTTGTTAAGAATGTTTTCGTTGAATATTTCCAGTAGATCACTACATGATCTATTAAAATATGGAAAATACAGTGTAAAATGTTTTTAAATGTATCAGGGAAGGTTACTTTAGTTATATATTTATAAAGCGGAGTGCATTAGTCACTTAAGTTGCAGGAGCACGAAATCTATCTTCTAATCGCTAAAGACATCCCAAAATGGTACTCTGACGTACTTTAAAACCTCTTGGGATTATTTGGGCTAAGTCTAAACTTATCATTAGTCGACATTTACTGTGGGTTGTGTGGGTTAAATCGGAGGGTTTAAGAATTTAAGTCTTTTAGCTCTATTTCTTCTATTTCGTGTCGGCTTTCAAAAATAGAAGTTGCTAACTATCTTGTGTACATATGTTTTCTTAAGAGGTAGTGATATGTTATATAATAAACAGACATCATTATCGATTGTTCCGGTTAGTTTTAACTTGAATTATTTCTTCAATACAATTTTTTTTTTTCAAAAATAAGTTTTTTGTACCTTTCGAAGCTCTGAGCCAATCAAATGCAGAAAATATTTCTCGAACCTGAGACGAATTGTTCTTAGAATTCGAATTGACTCTTCACCTTAGTAATAATAATGAAAGGAAGTCAAGCTGGGATTTCTGTGATCGTATTTGATAGGATCAGGAACTAAATCTCAAATGGGATGCCCGGGAACGAAGATTTCACATTAATGAAATTTTCCTACAAAAAATTTTATACTATGGAAACCAATCATCAGAATTTGATAAGTATTTTATAGTGATGAAGTAGTTTTTTGTCGTAAAAGAATATTATAAAGAAAATGTAAGACCACCCAAGTTTAAAATGGAATATTCTTTAATGGGTCGCTGAGGAAAAAGGAATACTTTAAGCTGAAACTTTTTCAATTGATAATTGTTTTCAATTGATAATTGAAAATTGTTTTTAAATTCGACAACATATATGTCTTAGAATTCATCCATTTCAATAAATCTGTTATATTAAATACATGCAAATTTGAAGCATTTACAAATGAATAATTGAAATTTTCACTGTTTCCAAGTCTAGTTGATCTTTAAATTTATCAAACTATATTCTTGTCGCAATTTAAACATTAATATGTAGATTATAAGATAAAAGATCCATTTCCGAACCCTAGGCATTAAAACAAAGTACAAAAATCACAAAAATTTCCCGCTTTCCAATCTCCGCTGATAAATATCTCTCAATTACTATGTAAATATTACAACTATTGAAGATAAAGCTCTTGCAGACATCCTACTTGAGATTTCTTACGACTTGTATTGGAAAGTCATAATGGAGAAGTCTTTCAGCAAATTAATCGAATCGGTTAACTCTTCGAATGAATAACGAATTTATCGGCCTGGTTTAATTTGGTGCTGATTTTACTTTAGTCAGACCGACTGACATCAAGGCTTCGAATGACTCGAGTCCAGATATGTACCTACTGCGCACTATCTATCGGTAATTGCAATTTATAAGGACGGGTTTTACACTTTTAATGCACGCGTCATTTGTCGCAAGGTAAAAACTTAAGAAGGCGATAGTAGGCTGTCTGGAACGCCTGAAGGATTAGTCTCTTGGTTCTGTTATGCCTGTATGGTTTGCAAAGCGTCTTCTCTTTATGTTGATCATGCTCTGAGTCGGTAGGCGGCTGATTGCACCACCTCGCAAGCATGACGCGCATTATGCACGCTTTGTAAGTCGAGCTGCTGAAAAATTGATCCCGGACCAAGTCCGGTATTTCTTTTGTATCAGTCAATCGATACTTTCCAAGTACCAATCGTCGTTCGAGTTCATTGAAATTCGTCTCTCCTTACATCTCTTTCATTCAGATCAAAATACATTTCATTATCACGATAAATAACAGTTCTCTTGTAAATTTAATGCTGCCATGATCATTTCAAGTCCCATAAGTTCAAACAGTAGAATGAATTATCTCAGCTTTTTTTCTCTTTGATCGTTTCTGTGATGCAAATTAGTGTCATCTGTATGCCAAGTGGTCATGTCACGCCTATATATGAAAATTTGGTTGGTCACGCTTAATTTTGCGGTGAGTAATTAGTCGTTGAGGAATCTGGTCTTTGCGAAAGAAGGACACGAGGACTCGTGGAGGGTCGTTAGCTCTTTTAGGGCCTTGGGGCCCCTCGACACGGCAGGATTTTAACGACGATTTTGATGAATTTAGTCAGATTTAATTAGGAGGGATGTATTTTCCTGCCCCGTTACTGAGCAACTCACGTCGTACGCAGAACCTTTAAGAATCGAGTTTTGCATGCCTCGAGGACAAAGCCATAAAATACCGAGTATAACTGCTTTCAATTACAGGTCCCCCGCGCAAGAATGAATCCTTTCGTATATCAAAAAGAAAGAGACGATTCGAAAATCCCCTTCTAATCTCTTCGCAATTATTCTCGACCTGATATTTAATCTCATTGTCTTGATCTGCTCAGCTGGAAGTAGGTATATATACACAAACGGATAGGAAGTTTTGAACAGACAAACATGGAGGTTTTGTTTCCCGGATTCGCTATAAAATGCAGAATCTTTATAGCTCTCTAACATTTCACCTCATTTTATGCAATTATCAAGAGGACCAGTTCTGCTAAAATTCAATGTCCTAAATCACTTTCTTTTGTATGAATATATATGAATAATATCTTGTAAGGAACGAGCAACAACTTAAACTTTCATTTTGCGCAAATTTAAGGGTTATTGCAATCCGCGAAGATAAATGTCCGCAGTAAAGTTGGTATGAGCTGAATGTAAGCCGGCAATGAGAACTTGAGAAGTTTGTCGGCGAAATAAGTTTCAAGTCGTGTGTGGATTCCTTGAAGTGAATCGCTGCAGGACACAGGGGTCTAGTCAAGATAATAATGACGATAATAATAGCGATAGTAGTAATAAAGATTTTACGGCCATTGTAAGGCGTGGGCGAACCTTGCGGCCGGCTTGCCGAATGACCTGACGAAGATCGAAAATTGCGAGGTATACAAGTGATAAAGTCTTGACACATTTCAAAATCGGTAGCAGTCTCCCTAGAATGATGCAAGTGAGAATGATTTCATAGCTAGTTACAATGATGAGAATGTTAAACAGAGAGAAAGATTAAAATAAAAGAAAGCGAATTTTTTTGAGGATTACTAACATGTGTTTAGAACAGAGAAAAATTCGGGTTTCGTTTCATCTTGTCAAAAGAAATCTTACAAAATGACTGTTTTCTTTTTGATAAATTAGTAGCTTTTCTAAGACTTCTACTTATAAATCTTTTTTTCAATGAAAGACCGTTTCTCAAAGTATCAAAATGTCGAGAGAGAAAAAAATTATAGTTTTGTTGAGATCTTAGCTGGCCGTGTAGAAACAATATCAAAGGAGAAACTTCCTGTTCAGTTGTACATATTTTTCGAGCTAGTCGTTAAGTGTCAAGAAACTGTAAACTGCTTCCGAAAATACTTGAGTTCAGACGCAATCGGATTTGAGGATAAATCTAGAATCACAATGAGAAAATTGGAGAATATATTTGGATTTTAAATATTTTAAATTGAAAACTGTTTTTCTTTCCATATGAATTAGTATATTAATTTTATTAATCATAGAAGTAATGAAGGTAATACTGGAGGGCGATTATGTAACTTTCCACTTACAATTCTTATTTCTTCGGTATTAGGTTGAAGTTTCAGACGTCTAGCAAAAATTTACCCGAGTAAGTTGGAAGTGAAAAGTTACATAATCGCCTCCCTGAAGAAGTGATACCAAAGAAATATAATGCTCTCTTACACAAGCTTTTAGCATGAAATAAACATGTCCAATTTTTATATAATAACAATATAAATTCTGAAAATAAAATTAAGATATCAAAATTGTTGAAAGATAAGCTGTTATATAAACTTCAAAATAAGTAATAGCGTACTTGTTCGAAAGAGAGGTACAAGTTTATCGTGTATAAATCGTAAATTAAAAAAAGTCATTTAATTTACAACCTTAAGTTGAATACATCGAGCAAACGACTGTTACATTTCAGCATGACCACCGCGGTGTGAATGAACTATTAGAATACCACATAAATCAGACCAATCCCTAAGTCTCTCTAATCGTCGGTGTTGCGATTGATCTCGCAGTGGGAGAGCGATTATAAAGTCCGTTATAACATCATATAAGTCTCATTCGGCATTCTGATAGCGTATATATACCCGCAGTGCAACTTTTAAATGAACTCAACACTGGCCTAGCTAAGCATCGGGTTACCTTTGGGAAACACGCTTTTAATTTAAATTTGTAACACGGCGCGAGATTCCTCAGCCTTATATGGCTGCTCGCGAGCCTCTGGCAAGGGGAATCTAAGAGAGAGAAAAGAACTCGGGGATAGGTGAAAGAAAAGAGAGAGTAAAAATGTTACATCTTGATTAAGACACAAAATATCTGGAGAAACAAGAGAAACAGAGAATTGGATATACTCCCAGAATTTTAATTTGTCACTCGACTCGAAATTTTAATTCAGAATAAAAATGTACAGCTTAATTGAAACAAGAAATCTAAAGCGGTACTGAAAATAAGGCAAGTCTTGGACTTGAATAAATCTTATTTATATTGGAAGAGACATATTATCACTAGGGATTGGATAACCTTTGATCGTGCACCATGTAATTTTAATGTCCACGGAAGTTGGTCATTGATCGAGTTACTAAAGCGATTAGCAGCTAGTAGCTACTATTCAGCATTCTCCTTAACTTTTCGATAAGCTAATCGCCTTTGGTCGGTCGTTAGAAGCTTATGTTTTAAGTATCCAGACTCAAGTGTGTATCTCTGGTTACATAATTCTGGGAGTGGTATCCATTTGTTCTCCCTACATAAAAAATTCCACGTACCATCATGTATTTCCTTGAATCATCGTTTTTATTATAAATTATCACTTTTTAGAAAATGCAGTTGATACTTTATCAAAAAATATAAAGGGAGTGATGTAAAGAATGCTTGATTTGACTCGAAGCACGTTTGAAAATCACTTAGGGAAAATAACGATTTATAGTTCCCCAAATACATTCTTTTGAGTCCAATGAGAGAATTATTTTCCCATATATTAAAATAAATGTTTTTTTCGAAATAGCGTGAATACCGTTGGGTTATCTGTGTCTATTGTCGGCTAAGGCGAGGAACGTGGAGTGTTACCTACACGAGAGATCAGATTCAGAGATAGGCTCGCGCCTTTGGTAAACACTTAGGGTGTCCTAAAAGTCAAAAAGGCGGCCTTCTCATTTGAATTTTCGCTCTGGGTGTGCTTTCGGCTGACTCTTGACTATGAGTCCGTAGTAGAATAATTTACGAAATATAAATCCAAGCAAGAACCAACCCCTAACAAATTTGACCACTCCCTTCCACGCCCCTCGCGTTGGCTTGGTGCTATATTTATATTTTTAATGTCGACTTCCATCCTTCGTGCCTTATGTTTATGCCTCCTTCCCTTCTTCCCGTTCCCATATTTCCTCTTCTTTCTGAAATATTTTTTCCTTTTCTTTTCTCCTGGCCCTTTTACTTTCCATGGGTCCTTTTGTTTTTACCACGTTGTTCAACGGTTGGTACTCGGAGACTATTAAATGCGTCAATGGAGTAGAGGTGAAGAGAAAGGACGATGAAGAAGAAATAAATAAATTAAACGAGAATAGGGCCTTTGCCGAGCCATTTATTTAAAGCATCGATTTTAAAGCAGACACGAAAAATTACCCTATTGAGTTTGAAATTGAAGTTCAGGAGGAAGAAGAATGATTTGAGGTTTATTTTTTTTTATATTTTTTGTTATTGAATCGAAGAGACTTGAACATAAATATACTTGAGAGTATCTGAAACACATCAGATTTTCATTATCGGCATGAAAAATAATTTCGAGGTTGGTTCTCACGTCAAAGGTGAAAAGAAAATTATGCCTCAGACCGCAAGTCTTTGAGCTTGTTGCTTTTTTTAACCAGCGACGTTACTTTTGAAATCCCACGCGTATGGGAGAAAAATAATGTGCAGTGAAGTAAACACGAGAAAGGAAAAAATGCGATCGAGGAGGCGCTACATGGCGCAAGTACCGATAAATTGTCCAATTCGAGCCGCGCCCAGTAGGGACCACCGGGATATCGCATTCGGATCTTCCATTATTACAATTTCGATGAACACCCTGTTACAATGTGCACATTGATCGAGAGAAGAATGTGAGAAGGCTAATACGAAATTTACGACTAGTTCGTAATAACCCACGACATTCCTCGACCTAAAAATGATCCGCCCACGCAAGATCCCTACGAGAGGTGATTCGGACCTCCAAGTGAAAGCAGACTTCGAGGTGGCGACCGAGGACAAGGGACTGTTGCCGACCTGAGCTATTAGATACGGTGATAGAGATGAATTGAATTTGATTACGGTCGACGCCACCAAACCATATAATTTCGCCTGTCAAAATACGTGATATTTACCTCGCGTAGTCTGGTATTACCTAATGTCTCGTAATATTTACATTTCAAGGGAAATAAAAGAAAAAGTAAATTGATGGTCATCGCGAGACCCATGGAACCTATTTCAGATGAATTTATAATGCGGATGTTGAGTCGAGTCATATAATAGGGATTAATTTGTGTTTCAAGGTTTTTAGAATACAAATTTTGCTAAGAAGCGCATTATCTTAATTATTGTATTCAACCATTTAATCGCTTAGAAGGCTTCTCGGGACATTATTGACGGTATTATTTAAAAAATTGATGGCTATATTAGAATTCATACATAACAGATTTGAGATTATTTTAATTTCGATTCTGGGAAAAAAAAGATGGTGGTAAATTACTCGATTCACTTAAATTCAAAATAATTCACAAGGTGAAATTGGGACATTTACTTTTAAAAATTAAATCCTTTGTCCGCCCTAATTTAGAAAACAGCTACCCTCTAACATCTTTTGATACAAATGAATTGAAAAGTATTTAAAATGTCATAAAAGCGAAAAGTTGTATTTTTTTAATTTTCACGTGCCTCTCCGAACCCCTAATTATTTTTCAGACTTTGAAAAATTGGGGTTTAATTTTCTCGATGACGAAAAAGTTAACATACGAAGTAGTACCTAGAAAAATAAAAAAAATTTCCCACCCCACAGTGGGAATTTAACGAAATTTTTCAAAATTTATAGTCGAATGCAACGTCTGGCTATTATTGATGAACCGTTTAGGGCAGAATCGCGCCGCTTTAATCCGACGCCTGGGGCTGGCAATCAATTTTATCACAAACCCTCCCACGACCCTCGGATCCAAATCATTTAATCGTAATTTACTTCATCAAAGTGCCGAAGTCTTTCAGGAGTTCAAGATTCTTTACCTTTTCTACTCTCATCTGTCTCTCCGAGAAATATTGAATTCTTTTCATTATCAAGGCTATTAATACATGTTATTTATCAATATCTAATTATTTACTATCCATGATTATTCTAATGTCTGGAATTTAAGTTCTCTACAAAGTTTTGACATAAATTTGTTCATGGATAAGATGCAGTTGCAAAGAGCACAAGAGCATCGGTTAGAAATGATTAATAGCAGTATGCAAATCTTCTCGTGTCCGTTTAATCTCACAAAGACTCTTCGAAAATCGTTTTGATAATGGCTTCTGCGATAATATCTGACGCACTTGTGAGAAGTGGCCGTCAACCAACTACATTTTCACGCGTGGCCATTATTCTCCTACGATAACCTTTCTTCCTTTCTCCCTTTCTCTTATTCTGTTGGTCATCGTCAAGCCCTCCCTCTCAATCCTTTACCCTCTGTCGGTTATAATAATTAATGACCATTCCGACGGAGAAGGCGCCGCCACCCAGGGTCGACGCTTCCCGACCTCCTTGCGAACCGCAAAAAATAATTATAAATTCGAAAACGTCTGTTATTAATAGGCAGACGAGTAGGCGGGCGAGAAAAGAATGAAGGGCGAAGAAATTGAGTTATAACTCCAAGACAAAAGATCCACCGACCAAAGAAAAAGATTCAAAGACAGTACTCTTTATTGCTCCATGCAGTCAATGATTATCAGAATGACAGATGACCTTGATCCATTCTAAGACCTGGTTGAAAGAAAAGGAATTGGAAATATTGGAGATTAATTCCAGAACTTTGTTCTTAATTAATCCCAGAAATTTGTTTGAATCAGTTATTTGAAAATTGATTTGAGAATTGGATAAAAATTGAAGACTTAAATCTTTAGCCAGGAATGCATGTATGGTACATCGGAGATTTTAAAAACGGAGAAATAATTTTAATATTTGAAGTCTTATCCCGTGAATTGTCTCCACTTTTTCAAGATTTGAGGTGCAAATAATGGGAGAGAAACCTTTTACTTTAAATGTAATTATAATTTACTGAATATCATTTCCTGGAAGTGTAGATAACTTTGAAAAAATGTGCCTGAAAGTGAAAGGATTAAGTTTGTACAATGATCTCTAAAAAAAGTTTTCATTGGCTGGTTTTGGTAGGACGAATATCTGATTCGTTGCAGTCATTCCCCCTCGATTATGGTTTGGGATTAAATTGTCATTGCTGAAGAAGCGTAGAATCGAGATTATTACTGAGGCATGTATGAGTCGACCCCTTATGATAATTTTAGGTGTCGTCGAAGTTCGAGCCTTGTGTACATTTTATATGCGGTTGCGATAGCATTACTGTCAGCCCCTGTCATTCAATTTCGTATAAGCACGAAACGTTGATCGTTACCTTTATGTAGGTACCCCTGCTCTGACGTGGCGATAAACGAAACGGAAGACAGGTCGACAGGTGAGCGTATGGGTTACAAATAGTCTCTGGTATGGATTTATCGATTGATCTACCGGACTGAGAACCACACAACACCATGGGGAAATATTTATAAAGATAGAATAACATTTATTGATTTTGACGTGTTTATAATTTGCTTCTGTAGACGTTTATTTATTTTTTTCTTTAGAAAATAAAAGCAAGACTCATGTCAGCATTATTGATCAATTTCATGAAGTAGCAAGGACATATTAATATTCACCTGATCGGTTACGCTGTGAGGAATTGTAATTACGTATGATAAAAAAGAAATTCGTTAAAAGAAAATCCTTTAGAACAGGATCTCTTTTAACTTTATCTTCTTTTTAACAGACTGAGCACTCTAACTAACGATCAAGCTTGCTGCTTATGTTTCTCATGCACTGATAATGCAAACCAATTTGTCTGAATGTATTTTACTCTCCCAGATGAGAAGCTCGGAATAATTATCTTTCAATTACACGAGAGAAGTGATTCAGTTCTTGAGAATCCAATGTCAGGTGCGACCGAAGTAGGTGGTAAATACCATATTTTATGGAAAAATAGAGAGTGAATTGATAAAGAATTATTTATGCAAATGGGGGGTTCCATACCGGATTTGCAAAAGTAAATTTCGCAGAATTTGTTTACAGCTTCTTTTTGTTACTTTTTCTATTTGAATTTGATGATTATATTCCTGCGATTGATTATTAGGATTTACAATAAAATATAATTAAATTTAAATGAAGTTAACTCTAAAAGTTTCGCTTTCCTTTGAAGAGAGCCTTTAAAGGAACATAATAGTCGAGTTCTTGCGGCGAATAACGCACTTAAAAGCTCCCTACGTAATGGAGAACGTACGACTTTTCCCCTTACTTTGCAGCTCCTTTTTCTTTTCTGGACCTCATCTCACCTTCGCGAGTGACGTAAATCAGGTAGGGAGCCTGCGCATTGTTCCGCGGGCTTTATAACGATATTGATGGTGATTCTGGCGAGTGGCTGTTAATCCGCAGCGTAGCGGTGATGATTTACGACTAATTAAGGATAACAAGCCATTTAGCCGATTATTAAGCGGGCGTTTAAGACCGAAATCCCTCAACACATAAATTAAATATTGGTGGAAGATGATGGGACCATGGGACGGCAGAAGGCTTTTGGTCAAACTTCAATGGAAGTTGGTTGAGTGCCCAAGTGCAGGATTGTAGTTATGTTTGCAGCGACAGCTCTAGTGAGTTCTATTCACTTCACATAGTTTCAAATTATCTTCAAGGTCACATTACTTTGATTTAGATTATGATCACTTTTCTCAGGGCAATGTTATTCTCCTGATTTCTTCTTCAGGAGTCCCATGAATCAGTCTTTCATCGCTTCCGAGTTTAGAGGTTACTATTCACAATAGGCAGAATGATTAATGGTGGAATCTGACTTTTATTATATAAAGAGATACATAAGTACTTTTTTAAAAGATCACATAATTTTATAATCATTTGTTCAATTGTATCTGACTACGCATTGTATGATGATTCTATCGTAAAATAGAGACCTTATATTTTTAAGCGGAAATTGTCCCGGAAATGTCCAGGGATTTAGTGGGCAAAATTTAGTAGACACCCGATTAACCTCGGTTTGAAAAATTACCCGCTGGTGATGTTCACATCAATAAAATTTACACTGGATCTAATTGTAGTGATTACATTAACTCGGAATTGAATTCTAGAAGTAAATCACCCTAATATTGATCCATATCTTGCTAAAAATGGAAAATATCACTTGCAGATGAATCAGATATAAATTCTGTTTTGTAATCTAAATGATAGATTTCAGAGCCTTGGTCTTCGAGGGAGGAAGAATCTGATCTGAGCATCGGAACGTGATGTTCAAAGGCTATCTATCATTTAAATTTCTCGCTTGACTCTGAACATTGCCAATGGGTGCGTTCTTCACACAATAACGTCATTCCTAAGAACGATATGTTGTTGTGGAAACACTTCTAAATGCATAAGTATGATCTATCTATGAACGTCGATCGATCCTTATCGACAGAATAGTGCTCCTCTGTCGGTCGAGTACCATTAATATGATCTATGTTCCGGCTCCTGTGGCTACCGATCTTATAGATCTTATCTTGCGACGACCTCTCTTCGTGAAGTGGATATAGGTGCCTGCAGGGCATCGCTGCTCTGCTCCTAAGACCTTACTTACATATAGATTGCTACTCATCTCTTACACCCGAAATATTGCCAATCGTAACGTTCCTCTCGCTCAAACCAGGTTATTTTATCCACTAAAGATTTTCATTTGCATAAAGACGACTCGCATTCAAAAGCCAAATTCCTAGGATACTTTCAGAATTGGCCGAGTCTTTTTGCTTTAACATTTTCCTATCCCCTTTTCAAATCAAAAGAATCATGAGTTTCTCAATAGAAGTAGAAAGATCTATGTATCTATCAATTATGAAAAATGTCCGCCCCGAGCATTGCAGGTGCAAATTTCCTGTAGAACTAGGAAGTACTATCATAAGTTAACTTGAGCAAGAGAAATAAATGGTACAACTGGATTCAAAGGTCCTAGCAAGATAAGTATGTGAAAAGTATGTGTACGTTAAGAAAAGAAAATTCTTTCCTGAAATATTCAGCCTTTTAATATTGAAGATGACCTTTCAAGGTCACGTTTATGGTTTTCAGTTTCTCTATAATTCACCAAGTTCTGATTGGTCCTAATATAGTAAACCTTTTCTTATGAGGTCCTCTTTGGGTGGCAGCAGAAAATCCTGTTCGACCAGTAGGTTCGATACAATTATAGGTCGTTACATCCGTATTATTCACACCGCATCTCACGTCAGTCACGAACCCCTAGTTAGCTTATCTCATCTACATAAAACATCTTCGGCCGCTTCTGTACTGTAAAAGACGTCGAGCGATTGGCGTCATTCCCGTCAAAATTCATGATTTACATTGTTGCGACTGTAATTACTCGTAACAATTTGATTCCAGTTTTCCTTCCTCTGTGTTCCATACACTCACTTATATCTGTACTCACTTTAACGATGGGAATTCCAGCCGTTTGATTTCATGCCCTAAAAATTGAGGTGAGGATTCCAACACTTCCGTGCGGCCATAAAGCTCGCCCTAGGGAATGAGTTACGCGTGGCGGAACGTTTATTATTTACGTCTAACCTCGGACACGAGCCTCTTAGTTATATGGCTTATCGCAGGCAGGTGCACGAACATTTAAAAGTCCTTATGGGGCCCTTTTCGATAGAATTCCGATATCCCATTGTATACAACACACATATGCAACTCAAAATGGCTGCTATGCATAAATTTTCTCCTTCATAGAGTATATTCTTGTGGAAAAACTGCTTGGCGCCAGGATAAGACTATTACGCATTACGCAAACTTTGTATTGCAAAAGGTGCTACTTTTAATGTTCAGTCACGCAGATTACATGCATTGCCTTCTGAGTTATTACATGTTACAGTTTTCCAGTTCAGAGACTCGCTTCACTGATCTTGCTAACATTTATTTTGTTGTTTCTAATCCTTGCGAGAAATGTCTTAGACTTTTTTAAAAACTCTGATTTATATAATGATATGATCATATCGTATTTTGATTTTAAAAGTGTATTTCAGAGCTTCCGGTATTTAATCATTTATTTGAATTTATTAAGATAACTAAGAGTTGTTGAATTTTAAAGGATTAAAGGAATTAAAAATTATTTTTAATTGCCATATTTAAAAGCTTGCTAATTTTGTTTGTTTTTTTTTCTCAGCATTTGAGATTGAATCAGCTTCTCGGGTTATCACTGGTTGCAGGGTCGACAATTATATTTGCCTGCACGTTAGTTGCAGAAATTTGATTAATATCGCGAAAGCTCTCGTGAATTCAAGCCGTAGAGAAAATCCTAACCCGTAAGAGAGATCCATTCGTTCCTGGTTGGAAGCAAGAAAATACAATTACGTCCTGGATATTGCGCTATGGTTATTAGCGCGATTCGTTTTGATCTCTACTCGAATTTATGACTTTCCCGATTGTTTCACACGAGGAAATGGAATTCTTTTCTTGTGTTAAAAACCTTTACAAAACTTGATTTAATTCCTTTTTTAAATTTGAAAAGGTGATCCAATGTAAACCAAATAATTACATACTATCAAATCTATGCGATCTTATATACTAAAACTCAAAAACACTTACTACACATAATTTATGAAATATCTGAAGGGACATCAACCTTGAAAAAGTAATCAAAACACGTTCAAAATGGTAATCTTTGAAAAAAGAAAACGTGTTAAAGATGCGTAATTGACTTTTAAATCTTCTTCATTATTAACAACCGTAAAATCATTGAGATTAGAAGTTGTTTAATAATGAAAATAATCACTTAGATTTACTGCTAAAAGTACTAAAAAATCTACATTTTTATAAACAATAATTTGCAATTTTCTATCTCAGATTGAATATAAAATGTCTTCTTCTTTTTGCATATAAAATATTCTGCGTGTAACCTGTTGAAACTATATTTGAGTGCATTGCCACACTGTGTACAATCTTTAATTAAAACGACTTAAGCATTGAAGCAAAGATTTCAATAAACCTCTAATTAAGAAGCATTTTCGCAAAACTTTATCGCAAATGGCAAGTGCCTCTGAGAATTAAGTGTTTGCTCATCGATTTATAATTTTATGCAACAGGTCTTGATGAGATCTTGAAAAATTGTTAAGGCAAAGTTAGTGTCGTTATCAAGGCGACTTCTACTTTTACGATATCATAAGGTGTAGAGAGTAAGTTCAAAAATAATGGGATTGGCGAATGTGAGATGTCCAACGCCACTCGTTCGACGTGTTTAATGTGGGTAATTAGACGCGAAGTACTGAAGGAAATAAAAAATTTCCAACATGACCGTTCGCTAATTATCTTTCTGGCTCCAGTGAGCCCACTCGATACGAGGGCGACACCTATTTCTTTTTCAAGTGTTGACGATAAGATGCTGTAACATCTGCGACAGATATTGCTGATTACGCGAGTTCAAGATTACTTTGTAGAAATAAAAAATTTCATCAGGATTAATCGTGACGTGGATTAGAGCAGAGAGAGCTGATCGATTTGTGTTAAAAACATCTAATGGGATTATAATGACGCGCTAATAGGGTAATTATTAGTTACAAGCACTAATTTGAATTAGGGAATGGGATGTCATTCATAGTGATCGATTGTTATATATTTATATAATTTTATAGTAATTGAAAACACAAAAACTCGTGTAAGAATTATAATATTTAAAAGGAACAGAATAATTATTGTATTTTAATTGGCAACTTTATAGATGGAACTTCAGTCGGACTTATTGTGGGCTGTGTGTGTGTGTCAGTGAAAGGGAATAAAAAAAAAAAAAAAAAAGACCAGGTCTTCGAAGGTGTGTCGACCGCAATAATTATTGATTTTATCCGCGTGGGCTGCATTCCGAGAGACGACAATAATCGAGGAGATAAGCATCCACAAGATTCGACGAAACGGGAAGATTCACAATTACCAATTTCAAGCCTTAAGGGATTCTCCGAATTTTTACCTTGAAAGAGGTCTAGTCTCAGGCTTGCGTCCACGTATCTAAAACTTACTAATCATTATTCAATATTTTGAAGATATGAGAAAGAGCATTGTTTTTCATAATAAGAAATATATTTTTAAAGCCACAAAAATCTATTAGATATAATGGCTGTAACTATTGTAGACAACTGGGCGTGTCCAAGGAAAGTTGGCGTGACAAAGGGGCGTTGTAAATGAAAGTAGGCGTTATCTCTGACGTGTTTAAGGAACGTGGTCAAGTGGGCGTGTTTTATAAGGTGAAGTTGAAGGATATGGCCAAATAAATAGGGCGTGTTCGAGGCAAACAATATAGGCGTGTTAATTATGGCAATACCAAAGGGCGCAGTAAATAAAGTATTTATAAAATAATAATAATAATAATAATATATTAAATGAACCTCCTTTTCTGTACAAAAATGGATCTACTAATAATTTTTTCCTAATTCCTCTCCTCTGGAGGACAACGACAGGCGATTAGATGGTAGGGCTCCTGTTTTTCAATGCTTTAATAGGGGCTATTACGAATTCCTTGCGACGTAGAGGGCATAATACTCTGCTGGCAGTGATCTGTCCGTTCCAAGCGATAGGCTGAAATGGTAGGGAGTTAGTACCAGATCCTCTATGTAAATGAGCAGCAGCAATTAACCGCGAGGAGGCTAAGCTGAAAGAAGAAGAAGAGTCCGTGTCCGACAAGACTTGAGAAGAGGCAAGACGTCGCGGTGATTTTTCGGTGGATTAAAGCCTGATTTACATTTGCGGGTCGCTAAAACGACGCATTAAAATAAGATTTTTCAGCTCTGTTCGCATTTAAGCGACACGGTTGCCAAACGGAACAGCGGGTTTCTGTTCAATATATGTTCCTCATTAAATTAATTAAATCGATGACAATCTCATCCAATGGAATTGATCCTCTGCATCATTCCTAAACAGTTAATCTATTTCTGCCTCTTTCTGAATTCCCGAGTTTTAAATCCATTTTATGGAGAAGTTTGGATTTATTGATCTTTGAAATCAATTTCATTTGGATAAATATTGTTTTTTAATTCAGGACCTCACAGGATGAAAATGCTATTAGTATATGTAATCAAATAATTTACACGTGAAAGGATTGCAAATTATTTTGATGAGAAAAAGTAGAAGCGCCCTGGGAAAACGATAAATCTTGCATTTGACGTAAGCGTAAATATTGTAAAGTTGATGACGGACTCATGCGTAATTAAGATCTGAACTGTCTGAGGCTGAGCCTTGCAGCTTCCTCTTCTTCCTGTTGGTCTCATGCGCCAGAGGATCCCTGCAGATCTTGGCGAACAGACACGTTCTTCCCAGCATTATCTGGGCATTTGCGAGGCGTATTTCTTGAATGTGTGCTTCTGTGTACACGGCATACGTCTCGCTTCTTAAGGCCATTACACGCTTGTTGAACGCAAACACGAATGCGGATGCGCTCGCAGCGAGAAGATCAATCATATATTGCGGGAAGAGAAATATAATAATGCAGCTTTCGCATCCGCTCATCTAATTGATTTAGCACTGTTTCATTGTCAGTGTACCTAAACCGGATACATTTTTTAAATTTTAAATCTGGGGTTGCTAAGCCAATGCCGCACGTCATTAAATCGTAAGTCGCAAGATTTATTCCTCAATAAATTTTGTAATGAGCATTAGTCATTAGCTTTAAAAATAATCTTACGTGTTAATCAGCTCTAGAGTTTCTATAAGAGGGATCTTTGCACGTCCAAACATTCAAGAAGAATTTTTAAAATCTTGGGGTCGGAAGTCAATAATGTTCAAGCTGAAAATTCCGAATTGCTGAGAGGCACCTTATTGACTTATGTTTACTGTTGTAGACGGAAATGTTGAATATTTATTTTGAATTTCATATTTCATCTTGAGTTCATGAGTGTCAGGGAGCTGGAAATTTACATGGCGGTAACCTGATCATAGTAAGTGGTCTTTATAACCAAGTTACCGTACCGCCTATGTTGCCATGTAAGGCACTGCTACCACCTCTAATCCCCTCTTTTGCACCAAGTGAATCAAGACTACCTACCACAGTATAGCTACCGCAATTGCTTGCCTGTACAACCTTCACTTAAGCTTCCATTTGTATCTGATCTGTCGCGGATAGAGAAACATTAGCGAAGGGGCGTTGTAATTACAACAAGTGTACAAGGTGCTGCTGTTTATATCATATAAATTTATACCCAATAATATCCCTGCACTAATTGCTGAAGAGTTAAAATTCTGATAAAATGTATAAACTACTTTTTCATTCTCATAATTATGATATCTTGGCTTCTCATTGAGAAGCTTTTAGTTGCGCTTTAAAAGGACTAATATAGTTAATATAACAGGGACTAGTATATTAAATTAGTATAATAGACTTTTATTATTATATTAGCCTAAGTTTATATAGAGTAGACGGAAGCTTCCATATATGAGCTATTACGATCTTTTATCCAGTTGATAATTTTCTTAGAGTTCCTTTTGTACCAGTTTAGCTCATATGTTGCCGATTCTAATTTTGATCGTAAGGAAGGCATGATTGGATCAAAGTCAATATAATGTGTCTGTATGAGCTGTTCAAATTTATCGACTAGATCTTGGGTCGATAAGTACTGCGACACATCCGATAAAATACTTAAGACCTGTTTGTAATCTCCTCCGTTTCTAAAAGTGAAAAGTATGTCATTCATTTTATTCTCAATTTATCTTATCTTTCTATTTGACTATCTTTACTATTTTACATATTTATGGCTAAAGTACTTACGATGTTACAATATTCTTGTAATATTTATCAACAAAGTCCAGAACGAAATCTGCTCCTAATAAACTGCAAGATGATACAGATTTGAATACACCACTGAGATCACGGCTATTCATTCTGTGTGCATCAAGGTTAGATGATGCGGTGCGAAGGTGTCTGAAAAAAGTAATGATTTAATATTATTTTTAAATAAATAAAAGCATTTGCTTCATAAATATTGAATAACTCACTGTTCTAATATCTTGGTATCCTGACTACACCCAAGAGCATTTAATATTTCGACTTGTTCCGAAACAATGCTCGTAAGCTGGTATTGATTCCATAAAAATTCCCAATCACTTTCATTGCCGTATTTTACTGCTACGGTATAAACCACTTTCTTCAAATTCTTTGGAACCCTAAAGCGATAATTATATAAAGAAATAACTAAAATATCAAATAATAAGATAGCAGTTCTCTAACGCTTACATTTTGTTAATACCATCTCTCCAGTTACTAAAATATCTCAAAGATTTTGTAATACAATCTTTAAGTCCTATGTTGCATGATAACATGTTCAATTCGCGTCTTAATAAAGTTACAGTCCTATCTTCATTGGGTGTATCAATGAAACCCACTGTCTGGTGTATTTTCTTTATAAGCGTCAGAATGTATCTCTGTAATGAATATAAGAAAAGGATTATTAAACGATTCGTCGAAAATAACTTAAAAGTTAATAAAAGTAGTTTGAATAAAAAGCTGTACTAACAGTAAAAGTTTTATACTCTTGATGTCCAGAAAATCTGCGAATAAGATAATCAAGATTGGTGAAAGCTGTCTTGAATGGCAAGTATCTTGTTTCATTTTTCAAGTACTGAAGTCCTTCTAAAGCAATAGTATAATCGAGTAAATTTGCTCTCGCTAGATTGAGCAAATCATCAATAATAGCTGCCCTATTAATAACAAAAATCTGTTCGAAATCTTCAGTATTTAGAGCACTGATTATTCTGAGCCAAGATTCTGTATCGTAATTGACGCGGTAGAAACCTTAAATATAAAAAACATTTTCAAATTAAAATACATACAAATATTAAAAATAATACATATAAATTAATATACATTATTTTTATATACTTTTATTCATTTTTTTAAATTCTACTCACCAGCTGCTTGTAGATTAAATATTATCCAATCATCTTTCTTTTTTTCTACTCGGAAAACCTCATCACTATTTATCCACTTATCAGTTGTTGTGAGAGAAAAATCAGGGTTGGATTTTGAAGCCCAAGTAATGGGAATCCACCATTTTTGATTAACAGCTGACGAACTTGAATCTGGTTTTCTCAAGTAAAATCTCTGTTGACTCAATTTTATCTGATCATCAGTAACAGTGACTGAAAGTACTGGATACCCAGATTTTTTGGTCCATGTATTCATTATTGTTTCGACAGAGGCATCAAGACGCGAATTAATTTGAACTTGGATCCTTGAAAATAAATCCTCTGGTTTTCCAGTACTGTATTTCCTTTAAATTAAAGAATCGGATTACTTAGCATATTTTTATATTGTATTGGAAAGAAGGAATGAGTACAGAGGATTAATTTTATTCACCTTCCTTTCAGATACAATTCCACAGCCTGTTTAAAAATATCAGGTCCAAAGGATAATTCCATCATTCGAACTATACTTGCTCCCTTCTGATATGTAATGCTATCTGCCATGTCAACAATGTCAGATTGGTTATAGACAATTCTAGAAAGAGGTTCTGAAGAAGGCAGTGCATCAATATAAAAAGCTTTTTGCTGTTCAAGCAAAAATTGTTGCTCCAATTGCCATGTTGGTTCAATCTAAAATCATATTTAAAATAATGAATTCACTCTCCAAATGCATGTTAACTTCACAATTTGATTCAAACTGAAATTCAATTACTAAACCTGAGCAATTGTTTTGTACTCATAATATTGGGCAAAGGCTTCGCTGAGCCAAAGGAATCCCCACCAATCAGGTGTGACTAAATTTCCAAACCACATGTGAGTCAATTCGTGAGCTATTACTGTAGCCACAGATTGTTGAAACGCAGCTGAAGATTCGTCCTTATTATACAAAAGTGCCGATTCCCTGAAAGTTATCAATCCCCAATTTTCCATTCCACCAAAGTGGGACTTGGGTAAAGCGACCATATCCAGTTTTTCGATCTGGTATTTCTCCTGGAAGGTAACTTCCAAAAATTCCAAACATTCGATTCCAATACGAAGAGCGTATTCCGCCTGATCGATAAGATCCTCTCTGGCCCAAACTTTTACATTATCATTACCTATCGATTTTAGGTCAGATATGATAAAAGCAACCAAATACGTGGACATTTGTACACTTTCTTTGAAAAGATCGTTCACGGAAGATCCACTGAAATTGGAAGTGTATTTGCAATAAAATTTATTAATTGATATATATGTATTTTAATGACGAAAAATTTAATTAATGTAATACATTATTTAAATTAATTAATTTGATTTTACGTACGTAGCGACTGAACTAATCAGAGGCATGTTGCTTAATGTATTGTACTCTTTTGGCCTTTGTATCCGAATTTTGAAAATTGCTTTGAAAGCTGGTTCGTCAAAGCACGGAAAAGCATGTCTGGCATAAACGGCTTGAAACTGTGTTGCAACTATATGTCTGCAATTAAATATTTAAATTATTCAAGAACTTAATATACATTTATGATAATAGTAATGGTCTACCTTGTTTCTCCTTTTTCATTAACGTAGGACATCTTGTGAAATCCGTAGACGCTATCTTGAACGATGCCATCATATGCAATAGCGATTAAAATTTTCGTACCTTTTTCTAAGACCCTATTTAGTGTAATTGAGTATTTTTCAGTGACTCGATCATAAGTGATACTTTTTAAATCTACTTTTTTATTGTCAATTAGAATTGCAGTGGTCGTAAGGTTCATTTTTCCATAATGTAAGACGATTTCATCAGTTCTTTCCAGGACAGTCGCATTAATTTTGACACGACCACTAAAAGTAAAATCATTTCTAAATATCACAGTGAGGTCGTAATGTGTAGGTTTAATTGTCGTTGGTAGACGATATGTTTTCACTTGGCGTTCTTCACAGGACACTGCTGGACTTCGAAAAAGAGTTTCGTTTATTGCCTCTGATTTTAATGATAGCAATGACATGAAAAGAAGAAAATTCCATTTTGACTTCATCTGTAATTATATAATTATATTAGAAGATTAGAGCAAGACTGTCAAGTAAAGTGATCGGCACAGAGAAAATAAAAAGGGACCTTTTCACTTATAGCGCGGACACGAGTTAACTACGCTTTTAAAATTCAATACATTTCGATTATAACTAACCTCTGCTTTTTCTATATTAATTGAAATTTTTTATCTTATCTAAATGATCAGTGACAACATATTTCGCTTTACCTCATTTATCTTAAATTATAAAGGTGATTAACTGACTAAAAATGTATGAAAATGTATAGCCTTGTATTGGCTTGAATTAAAATAGATAACCACTAATAAAATGTCGAATTTAATAATAAAAAAAAAATTCGGAATTTTGTTGTCAAAGATATCAGATTGAAGAAATTAAAAAATACGAATGTATTAATAAAAATTCTTGCCAGAAAAGTATTTTTGCAATCGATTTATCTCCAGTTAGTCAGTCACTAAATCGTGACATCATTATTTTCTTAAGAATGATTTGTAAAATTGAAAATATGTTTCTTAAGTAATCTAAGCGCAGATTCGATATGATATTGTCATTTAGGGAATATTCTGAGTTTTATTATGTTCATAATATGGAGATTAAATAATTACTAACTAAGAAAACTTTATTTATGTTTCAGGTGAGATCTTTGCACATGCATTTTCGTCTAATATCTGTAAGTAGAAAAAGTGTCATATCGAGTATTTCAAATTTTGATTAATAATCAAAAAGGAAATATTCGTCTATTTCTTTATCATATGTATTTGTAGTATTTTTTTCTCAATTACAATGCTGCTAAATTCACGAAATTCTTCGGATGTCACAAAGACCAGTCAATTTTCGACTCTTCTTTAAGATTGGTCAATATTTATGAAAAATACTTAAGATCTCAGAAAAAACAGGTCACTCAGTCGGGTCTCTTATAGTTCGAATGAACTACAAAAGATTATTTTCGCTCCAAGCTCGAGTTAGTGTTTGAGCAAAGCATCCGAAGTGGAATCCCGAAAGAGATTCTTAATTTTTTTCTGCAACTTTGGGTACAATGACTGCAGTGACTGGAGTGACTTGTGACTTGGGAACCAACGGTGACTGAAGTGGACTATCGTTTCGTGACCGAGTGCTTGTTTACTCAGTTAGTCAGAGGGTGCGTCCGATGTTAAACACTTGAGTAGCAGCCATAAATTAATGCACATTATTGGTGCTTCTGAAAATGTATTATAATGTCAGTCTGATTTTAATTTACAACCACATTTCCAATTAATTTATCTTATCGTTCTTTACTATGTAATATCACGGTTTACTTTTACTTTTATTTTTTTTTATTTTATTCAATTCACACTAATCTAAATTGGCTCATAAGAGGAAATATATTCAGAAACACTTCACAGAAGTGACAATCAAATATGACTAAAGCTGTGAAGAAAACGAGAATATTGATTACGCAGTCCTTAATCGTTCCAATAAAATAAAAGCACTCCCTAGTCAGAAAGAGAACGAGTTTCTCTACTGGGTGTCATATAAAACTTCATCGTTTAGAATTAAGTTTCTTTTCTGATTTGTATTTTATATTTATTTTATTAGCTTATTTATTGACAAGATGAATTGATATTGAATTCAAGAAAGATTATTCGTATAAGTGACTTGAAAATGTTTTTTTGGAATATGTAACAAGAATCTTGTTAGGAGAGGTCAATATAATAATTATGAGAGAATTTATAGATCCAGTTTGTTGTCATATTACTGAGAAAGAATTTATTGTGGAAAAAGAAGACCTTATATAGAGTACAATCAGAGAAAATAATTTCATGCAACCTCTTTTCCATGGCTGGTTTCAAATTTATATTCAATTGCATCACCTCGATCTGACGCTAATCTCTCGCTTATTAAACTAATTTACTTTCCAGTAGCGACGATAGCCACCTTTGAATTGCAACGATCCGTAAGCCGGATAATCCAACTGAGACGACTTAATTAAGATCTGATCAGAATGTTTCAATTCAGAGACTATTTTGTTTTATCACAATAATTAATGAAAACTCCCACAGTTTAATTTCATCGTAAAAAGATTACGCGACTATTTTTAACAATTGTGTTGATATTTAATGGAATTATCTTCATAACTATTCAGCGAATGGTGAAATTATATGTATATTATTCCTCCCATATGCGAGTTCATTTGTATCTTAGGGAGGCGTAAATGATGAAGTTTCCATTGAATAGATACGATTCAAACAACTCTTAAACATTTTGTGACGTTACTTTTTAATAAAATAAAGGTCTCCGAAATAACGTACAATTGGCCCAAAATTAAAGAAACTATGATTAAACTAAATGAGCAGTAAAAATAACTTCTAATAATAAATCAAAGATACAATATAATATAAGTTAATTTTCTAATAAACTATTGGGCGCCAATCCTTTCATGGGATACAATTAATCAATTTAACCATATATTTTGCAAAAATACATTAAGGTAAAAGAGATAAAGGTAAAGATAAGAGATAAAGATAAAGTAATCTTGCAAAATTAGTCAAATTAATCAAATAAAACAAAATTAAGATATAGCCAAAAGAAAACAACAAAAAAAATAGAATAGCTCAGTCTCAAATATTTTGTGGTAGAGAGGGGTGGTTCTTTAATCTAAAGCTCAAGGTAACATACTACAGAAATTAACAAAATTTATTAATTTAAAACAAAATAATCAAAAAAAATAAAATCTCACAATAAAAATAAATAATATTATGTACATATAAATCTAAATCAAACAT
>UCOH01011181.1:0-29309 GCA_900474275.1 Synergus japonicus
CTTTGATATACATGGTTAGTCTCAAAAACACGATTTAAGAATCTTCAAGATTCTTTTTAAAGAATCGAACATCCCTAGTGGGGACCATGATGTATTTTTTCATGATTATCTCAATAATAGATTGACCGAACTTGATGAAAACTAGGGATATCATTGTAAGCATTGTGAGCACACATTCTCATCACACTTCGCTCGCTTGCATTCGTTTACCAAAACCTCTCTCTCTCTTCGTCGCTGATATATACTTTTCTTTAAATTACTTTAGTTTCAAATGAAGAAGAAAACGAATTTACTTATAAATTAGTTTAGCATCCCTAGTTTTCATCAAATTCAGTCAATCTATTTTTCAGATAATCATGAAAAAATAGATGACGGTCCCCACTCTGCTTTTTAAAATTGTACACATAGATTATTCTATATGTAAACAATACATATAAAAATTGTTAGAAGTGTTCCTTATGATGTAATTTTTCCGAAAATTTTTACCACTTCGACTGCTTCTGACAACCCTTTAGCCCCCATTTGCCCTTCTGACAATTTTTTCCCTACTTTCTCTCATACTCTCTGGTATGTATACAAATTGTCAGCTTTTTACCTTCACCTTTTTTTTACACGAAAATTTTACATGTTTGACAGCCCGCCCACACATATAGTCCCCAGTGTGCCTTTTGATGATCGGGCTTTCAGCGCTTAGTTGAAAACAATCGAATCTATTTCAGGTGCAATATTGCCTTTACCAAGATCTTCCTATTTTTATGTACACTGCTCTACCAATTGTAGTTTCGCCTTGATTCATCATAGACCATTATTCGGGGGTAGTGCTATCTTTCAGCAACAAATTAGCAACAAAATATGCTGCTGGTTTCGTTTCAAAAACCCTCTCTTTTCTTGATATGGCTGCCGTAGCTTAATATCAGAATAGCAGAGGGTGAGTTCGGGACTTAGGGGTTGATTAGGAGATTCGGGGGTAGTGCTATCTTTCAGCAACAAATTAGCAACAAAATATGCTGCTGGGCTCGTTTCAAAAACTCTCTCCGTTCCCGAGATAGCCCATATGGCTGCCGTAGCTTAATACCAGAATAGCAGAGGGTGAGTTCGAGACTTAGGGGTTGATTAGGAGATTCGGGGGTAGTGCTATCTTTCAGCAACAAATTAGCAACAAAATATGCTGCTGGGCTCGTTTCAAAAACTCTCTCCGTTCCCGAGATAGCCCATATGGCTGCCGTAGCTTAATACCACAATGGTAGAGGGTGAGTTCGGGACTTAGGGGTTGATTAGGAGATTCGTGGGTAGTGCTATCTTTCAGCAACAAATTAGCAACAAAATATGCTGCTGGTTTTGTTACAAAAACTCTCTCTTTTCTTGATATGGCTGCCGTAGCTTAATATCACAATGGCAGAGGGTGAGTTCGGGACTTAGGGGTTGACTAGGAAATTCGGGGGTAGTGCTATCTTTGAGCAACAAATTAGCAACAAAATATGCTGCTGGTTTCGTTTCAAAAACTCTCTTTTCTTGATATGGCTGCCGTAGCTTAATATCAGAATGGCAGAGGGTGAGTTCGGGACTTAGGGGTTGATTAGGAGATTCGGGGGTAGTGCTATCTTTGAGCAACAAATTAGCAACAAAATATGCTGCTGGGCTCGTTTCAAAAACTCTCTCCGTTCCCGAGATAGCCCATATGGCTGCCGTAGCTTAATATTACGGTACGGCGCAACGCGTATCTCGGAAACGGCATTAGCGACAAAATTAATTTTTGCGTAACAAATTAGCAACAAAATAGCAACAAATTGTGGTACTAGTCCCGATCCTGCCCTTTAAAATTGATGCCGCAACTTAATATACGTCAACGAGTTGCCTTGCTCATAGGATGAAGAACTTAAATTTTCGGAGGAATGAGAATGCCCATCGTTTCTTATAATTAATTAATATACCTACTTTTAATTATTATGTATTTAGACTGGTTTGCTTCCATTAAATTGACAATATACAATCATTTTTCTTAATAATTATCACTCCATAGCTGAAATAAAGTACACACCCGAGAACAATATAAAATTAAAACCGGCTTTATTCACTTATACATACACACCAGCAATCATTCATCCTTCATCAGTTATTCAGAGAATAAACGAACAAACTGGAACCCTTGAAGAAGATTTAAGGTTGTCTTCTTCATCTGATGATAATGATGAGTCAGAGTTACACAAGGAGAATGCCTCACCAAATTCTCCAATGAAAGAATTGTTAAGGCCATCAACTTCCAAATCATTTGGTGGTGACAGGCAAAAGACCATTGTGCGGAAAATCGAAGTTTTGGAATCACCACTATTCGATCCAACTGTTCGAAAAAAGAAAAAAAAATTGGAAAAAATTGAAAAAATTGATCGAATAAAAAGCAGATTGCATTACCAATCAAGATCGTAGCTGTAAAATCTGTAATTCTATTATGCAATGAGCTTTTACACAGAAAAATGCATTAATCTTGATGTTGAACTGCAATTCTTATTTCATCACTATTGTTAAGTGACGATGAAGCCTATGGCTGAGCATGATTCTCATAGTGAGCTAGAGATTCATCATAGCTCACTGAAGTTTGAATGTTTAGTACTTTTTCCATATTTATAACACCCACTTTACGATTATAAACAATACCCATCACGTTGACGTTACGTGTAATTGGATTGTTATAATTTCTCCTCGAAAGTTCACCAAGTTTCCTTCCTGATCAACAATGCGGAGCTGATTACAATGTATTGTCTTTACGGCAATCGGAAGGTAAATGACATGTGATGGCCCTTCAATGATCTTATATCCAGGTGGAACTATTGAAAAGAATTCATGAATCGTGTGGACTGCGATTGTTAATATAAGCTCCGGTTGTATAATTGCAATCAACTCTGAGAGTAGTCACTTTGAGGATACCTACCGGTGAATCTGATGTATGATTCTTATTAGCTTCAAGAACAGGTGGTGTAAATAAATCCCTGGCTACCTGGGGTATAGTTATCACCTCATCACCAATATAAAATTTATTCTTTCCTACATCAATGTTAGCAATTGAATTGAAAGTGAGTAGTTCAACCAGACCTAGAGCGTAATTTTTATTTGATGAAAATTCTATTCGTGGAAAATATTCTGCTTCGAGTACAGACGAGTTGCCTGAAGCACTCAGTCAAAATTGATATCCACTGTTAATTTTTATAAACGGAAGTGAGGCTGTCGATTCTGTATTTTCACTTCATTTCACCTTTACCTCTAACTTAGTTGACATTTTTCTAAATTCACATGTAAAAGAAAGCATTTGAATTTATTTAAATTGGAAAACTGACGGAGGTAAAAATAGTTTGCAGGTCGGTCAGATGTTTAGACTGTAGATTGTCAACCCAGGACTGTTACAATGGGCAATTTCGACTCTAGTCTGACGTCGGGTAAGAGCCCATGTTGAAAAGATATTGCTATCTTTAGGCTCGTCATGGATTTTTCATTCTATCCGGGCCCGCAACCCTGGTTCGTTGCCCAGGGTTGAATTTCTTTGACACTCAGAGCGACTTCCGCGTATTTGCGGAAATCATCCAGCAAGAGCAGCATCAGCAGCTCCCATCCTTCCATCCCCGTGTGTTACGTCGAGATGTCGAGGGATGCGGGGTACCGATTTAGGGGATGAAATACGGTCGCGAGAAGTGCGAGGGTGGGTAAGGGGTTGATAGTGGCGGCGGCGCATCGCTACCATATATCGCGGCGCATGCGCTGATACCGACTGATTTCGACTCGGGTCGAAGGAGTAGCTAGCCTGCGAGCCAGCAGTCAGTGCACTGTTTGCTCCCCTACCGCGAGCTTTTGTCGCGTAGCCGCGCTTCCTCGCTTCCCCTTTGTATCACCCTATAAAGTTCAGCCTGGAAATCACGTACCCGGCCCTCCGTACCGTAAACTCAATGTCCTGACGAATTGAATTCCATTGCACCGACAGTCTATGGATCTGTGAGTGCCACCCTTGTTAACTGTGTGTGGAGAGTGGCTTAAGTAAATCAAGTTTGTCGCTCTTGTTTTATCTTATCTCCTGAGCATTAATTTTACTCGCGAGGGCAGAAAGCAAAAGGGTGAAAGGATACCATCGGAAGCAAGATCAGTGTGTACGATGGTGGTGATTTAAGTGTACGTGCAGTGGTATTGTGCAATGAGAGAGTCAGCCGGCCTACCGATAGCGACTGACGACCAATGTACCAACCAGGTGAGTGATATATTTTGTTCAAGGACTCGCACTTGACTCCCCCACCACGCCCAATGTTTGTGCGTCTCTAGTACCGCCAGCATGAGATCGGTTGCAAAGGTTTGTGGATGAGCAGGATGAGATGGGCGAGGGATTAGGGTAGTCCGGTGTCTGGCCTGTGGGAGAGGACGATTTCAATTTTGAAATTCAATTCTTTCCTAGTACCGAACGATCAAGAAAAACTATAGGTACTCACGCAATCCCAATCTCGTGAAACCCGAGCGCCGCGCCATTCCAGAACCCTTTTTCGACTTTATTTGTCACGACTCTTGAGTGTAAACGACATGGTTTGGGAAATTCTTCAACTTCAAAGCTTTTCTTTTTATTTAAGACAAACATGCCGATTAACGATTTACATGTGTATTTATATATTTGCTATACTTTTAATTCAAATCAATTCATAGTGGCTCAATCATTTCTGATATCGGGTCCAAACCTGAATTTTTTTAAAAAGGGTTACATTTGGTATGTAATAATCGAGTGGGAACCAATTGTCAAGAAGAGAGTTTCTTTATTTTAATCTAAACTTTAATAAGTTTTTTATAATGACATTCTTCAATTTGCTGTAATTTGCGATCGAAAAGTTGCCCGGGAAAAATGCACTAGACCTGCCCACCCTCCTCCCTCTTTATTAAATAAAATTGGACAAAGGTATAAAAACCACATGCGACGACCTCCCAATAGGGATTTTTTCCGATTTCTCACATTATTTATTCGGGCATAATCAATACCTATTTATTCCAACTTGAATAGTTTTCCACTGTCTCTATTTGTGATATCAGCTGAAATTTAAGAGAAAAAACAGTAGTTACTAGTTTGTAATTGAAAGTTAAATAAACTAATCTACGCCTTAATATACGTACGTTTGAAATAAATTCAATTATAGTCTAAGTTTTCATGAAACTTAAATAAAAAATGTATAAGTCATGCAATGTTTTTGCAGAAAACTTAATGAATAGCGTATCAAACTTACTAAGGATGACTTAGTAAGTTTGTTAAATTAAATTATAATTTAATTGCTCAAATTAAATTATATTAATAGTCCCGACACGAAGCGAACTGTTAGATATTTAGTCCGATCATGAATGCTTCTCCCTTTTGATAATAATTCCAGATAGTTCAATAAAATAATAGAGGCTTTAACACATGATATAGTATTATAAAGGTTTTTTTTTTAACTGGGGTGCAAATGACGCATATGCACTTTATGATACTCACAACAAATATGTACTTTAAGGTTTAATTCTCAAATCGTAAAATAAGAAAAGTTAAAACAGCTTATATAATAAATATAATACTCTTTAAACAATGTATAAAGACCTTATAGTTGTGTTATTGTTTTAAAGCGACACAACAATTGATGCACGAATTCCGCGTATTCAAATCATATTTCACATCAACCAACTGACCTTCAAACACAAATCTCAAATTTCGTTCATAGCGCGAGTTTTCGTTACTTCTCTTAATTGATATATCATTGACTGAAATTATGGTTATCTTCAATAATTTCATATAATTCTGGGTACTGTGGAAATATCCTAGTTATCAAAAACCTTTTTTATGACAATATGCTTGCTGATTAAAAAAGTGATCTTACCAAAATGTTCTTGTTGCAGAGAAATATTATCTAGCTAAAAAAGTCTAACACAAGTTACGAACGCGTTTTGCCGTATCATCTCGTTTTGAAGCCAATTACGCGTCGTGGGAGCGTTTCCAACGCAGCGAAGCGAAACCAATTTGAAAATCGAGCGAACCCACCCGTATACGCCTGACAGAGGGACTGCGACAAAAGGTCAAAGGTTCATGAGCACATGACTTCCACCGGTCATAGGTCCTACGATGGCGATTTGAAGAAAGTATTTATATTAGGCATTTTGTTAATGTATGAGATTACGTTTCACGTAATTCGAATACAGTTATAGAACTTTCCACATACTGGAAGATAACGTGACAAAAAAGCAAAGTTCTGTGTCGTACCGTCGTAATCTCACGAAAAGCAAAGTATTACTTGAAATCGATTTTCGGATTCCAAATCAGAAAAGTTATTTAAACTATCTAGATATTGTAAATTGTATTATGCATATGCCAGTTAACAACTTGTTAAATTTTTTCGTTAAACACAAAAAATACACCAATAACTTCCAGTTCGCTTCGAAGTATGTGGTGATATGTTGGTCAAATAACACCACGTACGCAGCAAAGAATGTTCTTTCTAATTATTGTTGCAGTTCAACTAAAAGTTAGGTTCCTTTTGAAATTTTAATTAATATGTATAGCTCTAAGGTTAGATGAACTTACCCGAAGTTAGTTTCCCGAAGTTCTCTGCACCGACCGGCTATTTCTTTGTAGAAAATACGTTGTGAGGTCTATGCCATCTATATATGTTATTTAGACTTTAAAGTTAGCTAAGAGTGATAATAAATACGTGTTATAAACACTCTTAAGGGCATGTAATACTTGACCATAAAAGTAAATTAGTTGTACTAATTATACATTCATAATAATAAATATTTTTAGCTAAAAAGAGTCAATAAATCTTCATCTATATGAGACGAAGGTTTATTGACTCTTATTTATTAAAAATATTTATTATTATGAATGTATAATTGGTATAACTAATTTGCTCTTATAGTAAAGTATCACATGCCCTTAATTCCTCCTATATCTGAATAATTTCACTTTATTTATTAAACCCCCAATTGGGGCCAGACTTTGCCCGATTTTGCCAGATCTGGGCCCGGTCCGGTTCCGCGTTCCATCACCGGTTTGAAATCACCCGATCTGGCCCCGACAGGGGCCACAGCAAAATTTCTACACGGGAATGATAATTTTGATCAAGATTAATTTTCAATTTTGATTCGTACAAATTTTCACAAATTTTCTATTTTTTTTGCGAATTTTGCGTCCTCATAGAAGACGCTTTGTAGTGGTGACGAAATCCAATTTTCAAAAAAAGGTTTTTTTGTATATATTTCACGAGGAACATATCTAATACGATGTCCTGAAAAATTGTCAGGATGTATGTATGCGCGTGCGCGTGCATGTGTGTTAGTTTGTGTGACACCCTCTTTAACGATCCTGGAATATCTGGAGAACGCGTACAAATAAATTGATGAAATTTTGTGCATATTTTTGTTCTTCAGGAAGTCGAAAGATAAAACCTTGAGCTTTGTTTTGAAACAAAAAAAAAATTTGTGGAACGTCAAAAAAAGACAAAATTATTTTTGAGAATGTGCCAGGAAAATGGACTGATATTTTTTTTATTTTAATCCGGATTGCTTTTTTAACGAACGACTCTTTTATAGTTTCTGCGCTACATATCTTTAAATCGAAACAGTTCCTTGAATTTTGACTCCGCCGCGAGATGAATTTATAAGCTGACAAACAATTTTCGAACTGAGACTTCTATCCAGTGCGTATCAAATAAGACAAATTAGTAGTTATCTAAAAATAGCTAACATGTTTGAAGTGAGAGTTTAGATTTATAATAAAGATCATCCTCCACAATTCAGATTGCGTTAAATAATCGCTGAGTATAAAAAAAATGCATGTAACCGAATTTTTTAACTCTGAAGATCATTTATGTATTATTAGTTACCTGTCTGTGGAACATGATGCTTTAATTCATAATACATGAACATCATATTAATTCAGGGATTTGATTTTCAAACACGTTACCGATTAAAAAATCATTATTCGTGGCTAATCGCCCTTCTAACTAAGTATAGTATGCTTAAGGATTATCTCTACTCGGTAAATGAAGAGTTATAAAAAACTCTAGACACAGCTTTATTCGGCTTTCTAGGAGTTGGGATAGGTTCTTGTTGATATACATTTTTTGTTTTTTGCCCAATTTAATTTCAATTAAGTTCAATTTGACATAATTATACCATTTTATCCCTTCATTGTAAAAGGTGAAAATAAATTTAATTAAAGACTTTTCATGACTAATAAAGAGAACTGTGCAAGAATAAAATAATTAATTATACACAGAACAATTTTTCTACCTTCTTTAGTTGATATTAAGTTGGATAAAAAAAGTTATGGAATATACGGGTACTATAAATCTTTTCATTATAACTTTTTAATATTAGTTATATATGTAGCACTTATATTTAAAGTCTACTATTTTATAATTGATCAGAAAAAAGACGTTGTATCGACAAAAATCTGTTTTGCTAGAATCTTTATTCAATCTTTGAACACAAATTAGTAAACGTGGTTCTATGACATAGTTTGTTCTATAAAATATTGTATTATATTATATTAATATAAAACTTATTTAATATGTATATAAATTTATCGAGAAAGGCAATTTTCACGGATATCCTTGACATCCTTCTTTAATTTTCTAGATTATACAGATGAAAGCTTATTTGTCTCATATTGGTTAAGCAAGACTAAAGGGGGTTTTAGTTAGAATCGTTAAGGCGAATAAGGAGGATAAGAATTTGGACTCGGCTGCCTTTTGGGGCTGCTTCATTTAACTCAAAGAATTACTACTTCTCTCAAGATGATGGTACCATTCTTTTACAATTAAAAAGTCAGAAGCATTAAGCATCCTCCATTTTGTGAAAGACCCTTGTCATTTTAGAAGCACCATAAAGTCCAAGAGAGTTACTGCCACAATTTGCGGAGAAGTAACTATACAACCTGCCTGGATTCGTGCACGATTATTAGAGACAGTCGTTGAGTCAAGGGTGCGTCGCAAATGAAGAGAATGTTGAAGACAAGGGTGAGCGTGTGAGAAAATAACGATGAGAAGCTCAGTTGGGTAAAAACGGCTAAAGCATGGCAAAGTGGAGAAAGGACGGGATAGAGATGAAAAGACAGAGTTGTAAAAGACAAGTAAATTGTACAGCCTTACCTCAGATACCGCAACACAGAAAAGATATTTTAATGAAAACAAATCTCTCACATTGCTTCAACAATAATTCCAACATACATGACATTGTGTAACGAAAGGCAAGCTAACAATAAGGGTGCGATGCGCACGTGGCAGTCAGTGGCACGGGCAGGGTAAAAGAAATAGACGTTGCGATAATAATGACACACGCGTCCCCTAAATAAGGGGTAGATATCTGTGAACATGCGCTGAAAGTTTACACTAATAAGAGTTAGACTAGTTCGAAAAAATCAGATTCAGTTTGCAAAAGTCATTATATAGATCTGAATGAGACATTATCATAAAAGAAAAATTTCAAATTTGGAATATACACCTTTTGTCAATTATTATTATTTAAGAAGGTGTTGCAAAAAGCTCTAATTCTCAATTAAGGTTAAACGATGTAAGATTGTTGTTTTACTATTCAGTACAATTTTTATCAATATTTTAAATACATATTGACTAGTTTTTTCAAATTGTGAAGAAATTCTTTCCAGTCCCGCTGGGAATCGAACTCGGGTCTTCAGATTGCCAGTCTGGTCTCTATACCTACTAAGTTATGAAGAGACGAGATTCATTTTTCACACAACTCCCTAGAGGAAAGGAACGAAAAAAACTTTTTCATTCTTAATGATTATGTTTCTGAAGTTATTGATATACAAAAGAAAATTAAGATTTTATGTATATATTGACCAATACGGAGAAAGCGTTAGGATGAATGCGACAGTGAAGATACATATTCGATCCTCTGGTGAAAATATTTTTTGGTTGCATTCTCGCAATCACCATGTAGAAACACTGGCGGGTGGCGAGTGGCAAGTTACTGCCCTAAGGGCAATGGGCTGGGCGCCCTATTACAGATTCTGTCACGTAGGAGTCTGACATGAGGGGGGCGGACTTTGTGGCCCCAACTCTGAAATCATAATGAACGGGACAGGCTCAAATTCGCATTCACCGAGAAAATGAAACGTGTTTCGTTTCAACGATGACACAGGAGAAATTAATGCAGAGCTATTCCAGAATGAATGTCTCACCCTCATGCCGAGAGATGTCGTACTTCACTCGCATAAGAATTGTCATCTCTTTCACGATGTTTTGTAGCAATTACGATGATCACAGTTGTCTTGGACTCTCCTGAGATTTCTCAAGTTCACTACCAAGGAAATTGCGAGGTGCATGAATATTTCCCAAATTCCATTTGTCATAATTCCCATTTGATCGTATCTAATTTTTATACAACCGAATTCTTTTGTCCTAATTTTATTCAGCTGAAGTGAATCTGTTGAATTGTGTAATCAATTGTAGCCGATTGCACGACAAGAGAGATCGCCTTTGGCGTAACCATTCATTAAAAGTACTTAACTCTGCGGTCGATGACCTTTTCTTTGTCGATGCATGCAAATGTGTTGGCATGCAAATAACCGGCAATTTGAAGCGTCAAATGTTTTCCGTGTAACATCTCGTATCACACAAGGAAAAAACTGTAAAATTATGCTTATCAATCATTGCCCTATAGCCCTTGGTCAACCATAGAAAACTCGTAATGGTAAATCTACATGAATTCATTTGTCGAAGTATTTTATAGCATTAGTATAATATGAAGCAAGTTTTTAATAAATATAATATCCTGCTGTTTCCTTGTGATTTTAGTTTCCACCAATGTATCCTCTGCAGTCTGATTCTGACTCATATTTCAGTATTTTCATCTTTCTTTATTTTTACACCTCGCGTCCTACACATTTGTTTGTGTAGGTACGCTACTTCTGAGAAACGTACTTTTTTTTTTGTTTTTTGCATTTTAATTTATTAAAAGGAAGAGAGATACTAAGAGGTATTACTAGAAGAAAAATGGAAGAGTATGAAAGGAAACAAGACAGGAAACATAAAAAACATGCGTATGAATTGCGTGAATCCACTTCAATAAAAATAATAGATACATATTTCCGATGTAAAAATATCTAATAAACACTGTTTTATAAATGGTTAAATATATACTCTTCGAAAACTTAAATTACACAAGTTCCAAACGTTCATTTGATTTACACAAGATTAAACCGACTATCACTAAAATAATATGATTCTGAAGTTAACTATATAACTTTGAACTATAACTTTACTTTTAATGTGGGAATTTATCTGGGTAGAATCTCCTACGCGTAGTTCTATATCGATAAAGTGACACCAAGTTTCAATATTGATAATATTAATATTTATAATATTATTGAATGAAATTTTTCGAAAATTGTCCTTTCGAAAAGAAAAGTACTATATACTTATATACAGATTTTCTCATAGAAAAATTTTAAATACATCATTGAAAATTGCGAATCTTTCGACTTTAGTTTTTGAAATATCAATAAATTTACTTTATCAACCTTAGTACACCTGTTGCCTTAAAAAAATATGCATTTCATAAAATTCTACGTATAACATTGCTTTTTCGTCAACATAATCGAAATAGAAAAAATATTCACAACTAAAACCCATAAAATATTAAAAAGTATTTTTCGGAGGTTACAATGTTTGGTAAGTGTTTCACATTTTGGATGGAAATTTGAAATACGGAAGACATGTTACATGCCTAGTGTTCATTTCGTTACGTAGGTTTTAAGCCGCATTAAAGCTCGTAATCTATGGCAACGACGCAAACCCTTCTACAACCTACATAAATCCCAGAGATAGCGAATATACGATGCGATCGACCTCTCGTACCGAATTTAATCGATCGCTGATTAATTAATTTATTGAATATTCACTGCGTTGTTATCTATCCATTATTTTATACTCTCAGGTTTACTAACAGGAAAAATATGTTTTGTTAATATAGTGGATAATTTCTAACCATCTATTTATACCTAATATTATATACACTCAAAAAAATATTTTGTGCAACAAAATATGTTTTGGTTGACAATAAAATTATTTTGTTGTCCGAACCAAACCTTTTTTTCAGTGTACATATAGCATACATATACGCATGTTTAGATGGAACTTTCTCTTACAGTTATCTACTTTCATAAGCTCTGCCACTTTTGCTAAATCGGTTGGAAACAGAATTATTGCTGAAAATTCAAGCATTAAAATCGACATTTTTGAAAAAATGGTACATCAATTTGCCATGAGGTTTCACGAGCAATCAATCATACGCACATTCTTCCTGCACAGCAATCAATTGCGACCGGTGCCAGTAGAGTGTGATGTACGTTGAGCCAGAGCTTTAAAATGAAACTGCGAGTAGAGTCAGTCCATCTCCTGCTTTTTTTATGCTCCCTCTCACTCATTCTGAACCACTCTCGTCTCTCCTGAGTACGCTCTCGCTCAAACTGGTCGAGATATTGTTTTAGGGGTGCTACCCGACCATCAACTAGAAATGGACCTGGGGGATGACTGAACGTATTTCATACAATTTCATGTTGGCCTCTCTTTCTCTCTCTCCCATTTTTTGACTGTCACCTCGTTGTCTACTTCTTTGTTTAACATTTTATAGCAACACTATATTGTGCTTGCTGGTGTCGTGAGGTGAAACGATATCAGCAGGATTCACTGTTAACGAATTCGCTGTTATTATACACGGGTGTATTTCCCATATTTGAGTAAAACGAGGAACAACCACTGCAGGATTAATTAAGTTTCCATAATAGCATAGTTACCCCTTTGGTTGAAAATAATTTTAAAGCAAGGAACAGAGCTTCACTACACAAAAAAAAAAACATTTTTCACAGCACTATATTATTTCGCCAATATTCAAAAAGTACAGTGTAAAGATTGTGTTATAATTGATTGGTTTTCTACAATTGTGGGGTATCGCCGGCTCTCTCTTCGGTGATGATGTCTAGGTCTTATTACAGGCTCTTGGTATTTCTTCTTGAATGGTATTTGAAGTTGGATTAGCCATTGTACTGAAGTTGGTGCAGCTAACGAGAGAGTATTCCTGTATAGTGTTATAATCATGCAGTATAGAGAGACGAGCGGAAAGGTATTCCCGTAGAAGGAGGGGGGGGGGGATAGTTATCTTAGTAACGAGAGAATATTCTCATGGAGAGGCCAGCAGGAGAATATTCCCGTGGAGAGGCAAGTAGGAGAGAGAAAAAATGCATTTTTCAGAATTTTTTAAGACTTCGTAGTCTTAAAACAAGACTAAAAACTGACTTAAGACTGAAATTCAGCCTAACAACTGATTTCAGTTGTAAACACTTTCAGTCCTTGTTTTTTCTGTGTGCACTGAGAAAAATGGATCATAAAACTTAGATGTTAAAACTAAAGATAGTAACCGGTAACATAAAATATGTTAATGTATATAATCTATAAGTTTTACCTAATATATAAGGATATTACTAAGAATAATCTCTAGATGTTAGATTTTTTAAATCTTAAATAATTGCGATAAGTGATATTCTTTGCTTTTATACATTGTGTAAACTGTTGATTAAAATCTTGGTATTGGTACACATTTTAATACCTTGGATTATAAATGATAAAATTTATATTCAATTCAGTTTATAGTCTAAAATATTATCTGATAATATCTTTTTTTTAACATCTAGAGATTATGGTTTTAATACTCTAGATACCTAGTAACATATTTTTTATTACCGTTTACAATCCATTTTTCTCAGTGTGGACGGGAGGCTATTCCCGTGGAGAGATGCGTAGAAGATGATTGGGATGAGAAGTAATTCTCGTTGTTTGGAGTAAAACCGTTATGTTTATTTTTCCCTTCTTTGGAGAAGGCTAGTTTCCGTTTTCGCCGAGATGAGACTCCGACCGACGGCGACGGCGACTCCGCCCTAGGCTCGACAAACGCGTTCTTTTAAGCCATATCTACCACCACGAAAACATCGTGGAAGGGGTTCTTCCCCTTCAACTTTCCCTGAGAGCTTCTAGATAATCTAGATGATTCTAGGACGATTTTTTTGTCATGCACTGAGAAAAAAATGCTCGGAAATCAATAAATATATACTTTTGAATGAATAAATCTCTTCCAAAAGCAGATATTTTATTGATTCAAATGAATTTTTATTGAAACAAGAATTAATCATTTCCATACAATAGTGATATTATACATTTTTTAAAGTATATACATTTGAATCAATAAAATATCTGCTTTTGGAAGAGATTCATTGTTTCAAAAGTATATTTATTGATTTCCGAGTACTTTTTTCTCAGAACATCGGATTCTTTGGGGGCCAGATCCTTTGCAATTTTTATAAGATTATCAGAACCTATTTTTACGGAATTAAATCTCTGTTTCTTTTTTAAAATCTCACTTAATGGACACGTTTTTATAAAATGCGGTTTTATTGTTTTATTGAAAGAAATCCCTATACAAGATGTCAATTGATATGCAAAATACTTTCGGACAGCAGACAATGAATCATAGAATGGTGAATGGATCATAGAGGATACGAATATGTAAAACATATGGAGCTATAGTAATTTATCAATTCTGGTTTAGAAAAGATTATCTTGATTTACAAGTTGCGGAGACAAATTTCTTATCAAAGATTTATTATAATCGTTCATTATTTATAAACGAGGGATTTGCAGTTGAAAGCCGCCGGCTTAATATTATATTTTTTATTTTTCAAGAAACTTACTTGTTTTGTAAACATCACCATAAGCATAACCATATGCATTAGAATCAAACATATTCGTTTTAGTCATGGGAGAAGAGGATTCAGTTGATCTGTGATTCATTGCTTTTAAGAACAGGCGTTAAGGTTTTACCAGCATCACAAATCTCTTTAAGTACATAAGGATTAAAAGAGGAAGCGACTGCCTTCAAAATTAACCATCACCTTATCCTCTATTCAGGGCCGTACACAGGAATTCATGTTGGAGGGGGACGAAATATTTTTATATCTGGTGCGTGATTCATTATCGAATTAAAATAATTCAATTTTGAATCACACGCAAAATTTTGACCAATGGTTACATTAACAGGGTAAATTTACCCTTTTTCGCGACTGCTTTTTCCTTATACACAAAAACACATTTTTTAAGTTGGTCTGTATCACTAAAATTAGTTACTTTAAGATTTAAGAGTACATCAATCCTTCATCATGAGGTTAGAGAAAATGGAGTGAGACCTCACGATGTCGGTTTTCGTGAGCGGTTTGGATGTCCAATATACTGACCCAGGTTTTGGTATGATATATCGAGGGATAAATGCCGCCGTGTTTCACGGTAGCATGGGTTACGCCCTTGTGCCGTTTCGCTCCTGTAATCACGTGATATCGAATAATCGCTGACCTCGCAGCCCGAGATTAACGAATCCCACGCGAAATCAGGTTTATTTTTAGTTCAAATACCATTGTTGCAAATAGGGTGACCAGGTTTCGAGCTTCTTTTCGAGGTATGTGGCTTTTTTCCAATAGGACTTTTTATATTTGTCCAACTTTATTCAAGTTTATTTGCAAATTTTAATAAAAAATTTAAAGGGTACGGCAAAAGTATATGAAAATTGAACTCTAAAAATAAATCATTGCTACAATTTGTAAGAGGTGAATTTATTGGAAAACGAATCAGGATTCCGCAGTTCCTATTATATTATTCTTAAGTACTTATTCATTTTTTGCAAATAAAATTAATTTTCCAGTAAAAAAGGCATAAAATAAAACGTTTAAGTAATGTCACGATCAAGAAACAGCCTTTAAAGTGTGTGAAACTCACTAAACATAAAGTGCGGATCACTGGGTACAATTGGCTGTAAAACAGGATAATGCAACTCTCACACCTTATTTCACTTTAAATGTGATATATCTCTTTAAACAAAAAAGAGTGAAAATAATTTTGTCAATATAGCTCATTCAAAACAGAATTTTTCGGCAAATCTGTTATCAAATATTGAATGAAAAACTAAAGGATCATTGTCGAAATGTTCACTTTTTTCTATTTTAGTAAATATCTTTTTCATCACAGTTCAATCGAAAATCGAGTTTATATACATTTATTATACAATGTTATGTAAAATGCGTCGAAATCCATGATGAATTTCTGAAATCTCAGATTTTGACTTGAGGATCAATTGCTGAATCATGTTGTTTTCGCTCGAAGAAACGTCAAGCCGTTTTAGACGTATCCGTGATTCCGTGGATTGACAGGAAGCTTTAGCCGGGACGGACGAGGCGAGGAGGGTGTTTTACGGTTCGTTGGGCTTCGAGATCCGTAACGTGACGTAGACTGAACTGGCGCGGCGTAGCCCAGCGCATGGCGCCAACT
Organism: Synergus japonicus; assembly: GCA_900474275.1. NCBI lineage: Eukaryota > Metazoa > Arthropoda > Insecta > Hymenoptera > Cynipidae > Synergus > Synergus japonicus. The sequence continues at coordinate 16,374 of UCOH01011181.1, forward strand.
CAAGCCCGGACTCGATTAACTGGCGAATCCTGGCCGTAAATTAGTCGAGATTCGCTGACGATCGAACCCTCTCAAAAAGTTTTGAGATTATAATTGAAGCCGGTCGTAGCGTCGTGGTGGATTCATAGGCTATTCCCCTTTTATGACATATTTGAGCATATCGTTTTATGGCATATCCTTCTCATATTTCGACTGCTCCGAGGAGAGTTTTTTTTCAAAAAAAAAAAAAAAAAAAAAAAAAAACTAGCTACCGTTGCAGTTCATTTTGGAAATAAAAAGATAGAAATTCTATCTATTTCAATTTTTTCCCATCTTAATCATTTGAATCCTTACCTATCCACATCTATCCTTGTATAATCATTTCAATTTTAACCATTCTATCCATCTCTATTTTTGTTTATGAAATTTTTTTGATATGGAAATGTACAAAAAATAGCAACAAAAAATACTATTGAAAATTTGACTTTAATATATTCCTATATATAGATATAGTAGCCGCAAGTGGAGGGATTGACCAAATCAGCTGGAATCGTTACTGATTGAATTTTCATCCGATTAACTTCATTCAAATAAGCTTCAATTAAAGAAAATTAAATTTATATATGCGGATGAACCTCGACTTATGAAAAATTATTATTATAGGACAAAATAATTGCAAAATGAAGCCCGATTTTTTGTCGTCGATTTTCATTTTACATGGTCGTCATTTTTTCCTATACAATATATGTATAATCAAATTTTCAATGGTGTTCTTTGTTGCTAAAATGTACCTTTATATGTGAAAAAAGTTTGTGAACAAAAAGAAATTTTATCTTTGAGAAAAGCCTCGGCTGGACCAGACACCCCCTTTAAGTGTATTCTTCAAGCAGTGGACGTTAAAATAATGATAGGTAAAGGAAGAGGTAAAGAAAACAGCACCTATGCATGGGAGGTCGAGTCTCGTAATGAAATATGAATAGTGCTCTCAGTATACAGGTGCGAGCTAAATTTCAGGTCGTTACTTGCAATCCCTTTAATCGATAAGCTCACAACCGTATGGTTCACAGAGATAGAATGATTTCTTAAATACAGAATACAATTGACTCATGCTGAATCAATATATCAAAATTTCGTTTTTAATTTATATCGTTATTCAAATTACAATGTTCCGCTTATTTATACCTTTTTATACTCATTAATTGATTAATAAGAAAACCATGTCACAGTGCAAACTGGTAACAACATTGAAAGTAAAGTTTATGCTTGATTGTAAAACTGTCCTCAGAATATGGTATAATCTTATTTTGTTGCACAGCCTGCGCTCACTGCTTGCATGTACATTATATATATCGAACCGACTTTACTCTGCAGAAATGAAACAAGTGGAGAATGACTTAACTAATTCATAAATCTATATGTATGTATTCTGAACTACCTCTGTCCATCACAAAAGAAACCCAAGATAAATGTACTGTAGAAATTGGCAGAAAAATTAATAGAGGTATAAAATAAGTTGTATTTATTATATTATTTATATTATTTAAAACGAATAGAGCCAGATTATTCATAACAAATCAAAAGCATCATGCTTAATTGGAGAGAGTTTTTAACACTGAATTAAAAGAAGTGAGTTTGTTAAAAAAAGTATAGAAGAATTATGGGATTATTTGAAGTGATATAAATTATCCAACAATTTCGTTTCTGGAAGAAAATCTGCTTTTTCGCTTAGTGATCTTTACGGCTGTGCTATAAAGGTTGTGCAATGTGCACGTCCTCTATCGATCCACCCAGTCAGTCGCAGTCGCCCCCGTCTTCTACTTCTACACCACCTTCTGCCTTGCGAGTTGAGCTCTGAGTTTCCAGTTTTTTGGGAGCCTTGTAAAAATAATCTAGGAAGCAGTGGTGGCATTAATAAAATCAAGATTGATGTGAAACGACAGTTTCTTCTCATTTGTAAAATTACCACTCATAGACACGTACTTATTACATACCTACTTCTCAGCTATCACATTCTCCCTCAAGAAGGACATGCAGAAGGTCGCTAAATGGACCGACATAATGCGTACAATGGAGGAGAGACTGCTCGTAAATTTGATTAGACTACGAACGTGAATACGTGCCAGAATTAGAGTCCCCAACGATGCGGACGCAAGCTACCTAACTACTCAAACTGGCAAATTGTAACTTAGAATTCAATTTTAGTCAACAAAGAAGATACTATTTTTTACTCGAATTTATACATACATAGCGCTTTTTTATTATATAAGTGTATAAATTTTAAAGAAAAAGCTGCATAATGAATGATTTTCTCAGTTATTTTAATCATTTTTAAGAAAAAGTCTGTGCAATTAAGGGCATGTGATACTTTACCATAAGAGCAATTCAGTTGTCGCAACTTTACGTTCGCAATAATAAATATTTTTCACTAAGCCTAGGTCATTTACCTTCATCTGTATTAAACGAAGGTAAATGGCTTAGTTTTCGTGAAAAATATTTATTATTGCGAACATAAAGTTGCGGAAAAGAAGTTGCTCTCATGGTAAAGTATCACATGCCCTTAAGAAATACGGACGCGCGCATGACATCTAGTATAGAATTGCCCTGGTGACACCATCTCTGTGTGAGATCCGAGACTTTTCATCCGACCCTCAAATCTTTGACCACATATTTCCTGTTCTAGCGATATCATATAGTCGCTCGAAATATTAATATATGTTAGCTGACAAACAGAGAAATTGGGAATACTTAATCATCCTAATATCGGAATATCAGAATATGAATTATTGAATAACGATATATCAAAATTAAACGAAACATAAATTGGCATCAGTGTACAGTTGCCAGTGACAGTTTTGTAATTACTTTACTCTTCTAGTATTTTAGAAGAATTTTATTAATTAAGATCCATAACAATGTTAATGTTAATGAATATTTTATTTAGGTAATAATATGTATTTATCAATGAAATTCATAAATTAATACACAAAATGCAGAAGAAAAATCTTATTCCTTCAAGATTTATAGCACTAATAGGATTTTAAACTCTACATCGTAGAATTGATTGAGCATCATGCTCGTAAATTTGTAGCCCGACCTGGTTCAGGATCAGAGTTGAATCTCGATACTCGATCGACCTCTCGTTAAATTCTGGTTCTGTTCAACGAGGAGCACGAAACCGACATTTTTCGTCACGAGGGCGAGGGTATCCGGGGAGCCATTAACCCTTTGACTCAATGTCGCTTAACAGCGTGAAGGACACGAAAGGGTGTAAATTCAAGAGTGTTGTCCGTGGTATACAAGGTTGTAGAATCTTGAGAGTGTGTGGGGAAAATAAAGAGAGAAGAAAAGGAAGTATTACGTCGAGAGGAATATATATGTATACATATATGCGGTAAGATAGGGAAGGCCAAAAAAGAAGACGGGGATGGATTGTGGATAGTCGGTGGTAAGAGGAGAGGGTGCAATGCAGAGTTACCATGACGACCAGCAGGAACTCGGAATCAAATGGACCCGTACCATGTCAGGTCTGCCTCGAGTGCAGAGACGTTGCCGACGTAACAGTCGTCGACGCACTCGCTACCCCCAAAGTACGACAGCTGCTGGTTGAAAATTATGCTGAATCCTCGACCAAACTTAGGACGGAGTGTTTCATCAGATTTTACTATTTCACAGAAAAATATCATCAGTTTCGCAAGCTATACCTGAAAATTTAATGAATATCCCTACCAGACAGACAGACAGACAGACATCTAAGACATCAAATACATTCTCTCTGATGAGAATGTAAGAATCGGAAAGTTTTAGATAAGTGGAAAATTCAACAAGAGAGTTTTGGAAACCCACGAAGATTTATCATAGATAGAGGAACTACGTTCACCTCACACGGGTTTCATGACTTTTCTGAAGCTGAAAAGATCGAGTGTCACCACATAACAACAGGTGTTCCTGGAGGTAACGAACAAGTATAAAGAATACATAGCACGCTTGAAGAAATATTCATAAAATTGAGTATGAAAGAACCAACTAAGTGGTGCAAACATGCTAGTTGTGTACAACTGCTCTGAATTCCACTTGTCAAGGAAGTTTAACGTCGACACCTTTTCAGGTACTCATTGGTTCACCTATGCAAAACAAAGAGGATATAAAATATAATGAAATGAAGGATTTTGACATAGAGAAGAACTCCGAGAACAGGATAAGCAACAAATAGCCAAGGTTCAAGAGGAACTAAATAAAGTCTTAATAATTGACTTGTGTCTTATTAAGTTTAATTATTCCCAGCACCTACTATATAATTGTGTTATATTATAATACATAGTATAAAGTTGAGCTTAAATATTTTGATTAGCTTGCGGGTTTAAGATTTCGCATCTTGTTTAATCTGGAGGATACTTCTTCCGAGCGAACACGACACCAATGCCGATGATGGTTTTCCACAATGGATGCCTTCAAGTACCGCCCAGACATAGCAGCGGCAGCTCTCTCTTGCGTTTAAAGTTTCACTCCATCCGCGATAACTGGATACAACGCATTTGCCGTCACAAACTCTTTACTAGATTTCGTGACACGGCGACTTTATTTTATGTAAGACGTTCTTTGAAAATTTCTCAAAGAACCGCCTCCGCCAGACAGATATGGGCCGGAGAGGGAGATAAGGGTTCTGTAGACTGGCTCTTAAAAATTCCATTAAACTGATTGGCCACTGGCTTTCGAAATCACAAGAAAAAAAAACTGTGTTTGATATCGACCAGGCAACAGATTAAATTACATGATAACTTCTAATGAATAATATGCAAATTTGAGAGAGAATCAATACGTACATCTCATTCACAAAAAACTTGTTACGCGTACGAAAAAATGTTAAAATGTTACACATCTGAAAAAAATTCTTTATTATTGCTATATGGGTAATAAATAAAAAATACTAAGGTATTAATACGACTGTCCTAGAACCTTTCCAATTGTAAGACCCGCCCAACTAACATCCTGTTAGATCAACGTGATGAACTAATTGGAGAATCGGACACTAAATAGATTTTATAGCTAGACTAGAACCCTAATAAAAGAAAGAGGGGCTCCTCTTTCGATCACCGAAGTTAAGCAGCGCTTGGCTCAGTATACTATATGGGGCGTATTTTATTTATCAGCTGGTAAACTATCTTTACCCTCGAAATAACATGTTACAGTAATAGCAATTGGATTCTATTTTTAAATCACCAGAATCTTATTTCCTGTGATTTGAACCTCTTTTATTTATAATGTATACTCATTATTATCAATGGTATTTGCTAAAGTTAATGTTTTACTGTTTTCCGAGCAGAAAAAAAAATAGGACTAAGGTTTTAGATTAAGATGTAGTAGATAAGATATGAGAATCAACTTGTGTACACATTTACACAGCCATCTCACTGAGATTCCCCTCTTCGAGTTAATACGAATATCCCCTTTCCTAGGGATTAGGCATATTTCATGATTTGTTATCTCTACTATAGTATCTTGTTAACTGTGAGAGGGATGATGAGCATTGTGGCCACGTATGAAAAAACACAAGGAAATACAGGAAACACAAGGAAACATTGTGTTTGTCAATGCCGTACTAATTCAAGAGGCAACAGCTCATGTTTTCCATAGATTTATTGATAAGGTCGACTGGGTCCGGACCCGTTTCTCTAGCCTATTCCAAAAAAATTCACGAGAATTCGCAAACTACCGACCCTATATACATAACATTATACCTAATGAAGCGCGCATAATATCCCTCGCTCAACAAAATCTTTTGGGCGGTGTTAAATTTGAGCCAAAAGCTTATTTGGTCAGCGTCCGTAAAACGAGTTGAACTGCTTTATGTACAGTGCCATAAAAAATATTTACTGCGCATCTCGATCTCGTTTTCGTGACTGTCACCGAATTTTCATAAGCCCGGATCATAAAAGGTAGTTTATTATTTGTGAAAGTCTATGCAATTTTAAAAAATTTTTCTAACGGTGATAGCATTTTGACGGGCATATATAAATTTTGATAAACAGTAGAAAAGACTAAACTGGAATTTTCGAACAAAACATAATTTTTCGAGTTGTAGAAAGGAAGCAGCACGTTATGACAGGTTCTTGCGCTTGGAGAAAATAACTTAGTGGGAGGGTAGATAAATAAGGATAAATGTGCTCCGCGTGCACCAGTTCAGGAGGTTTTTGAGGTATCGTTTTTTTTCTGCTCTGGCTTTATTTTCTGAAAACCAAGCGTGTTTATCAGGACGTGTTTAACGTAATCTCACCACCCGAGGGGCTCGCGTAATTAGGATCGCCCAGACTCTAACGCTTGTTCCTTTCCTCCTTTTATTGTCCTCTTTCTCATTCATCATTCATCGTTCCTCGTTCTTCTTACCATTCAACATATCCTTTCTCAACTCTCGGGTTATTAGTAACATTCGAAGTAGGATCCCAGCACACAATCAAAAACTTTCCCGTTCCCTATCTCGGTCAAGTTTTTATCCAATCGAAAAAATTATTCTCCTGTCAATATCTATCTAGTAGGACTTTGCCGATCAAAGTTAAATTTCAGGGTGGCACACTTGAGGAATAATGCTCCTTATATGTGCTAAATATGCCGAATATTCTCTATAATGAGAAGGTTGATTGCACATTTTTGATCCCACGTATGAAAGAAAATACCTCCAATTGTACCACATAATCATAGGTAACGCGAGTCATGGTCAGGGAGAACGGAGAATGATCGATGTTCTCCGCATCGCTGATGATTCTGACACTTATAATGCGCATTATATCTGACACACCATAATGTGCCACTTATTTTATAATCGAACGGTGATGGTTCAGGGTTAATTTTTGATTGTGAAATTCTAAGTGTAGGTACACATGATTGTGGATATTTCACGTAAAGGTGTGAACAGTGCAACGTATATCAACCTCGCCACGGCTCGTTTGTTTGAAACTCGAAAGTTTATTGTAGCTCGAAATGAGTAGTGCTCTGAACTGTCGGTTAATCTTAAGCGGATTATACCACTTGGTCGTGATACAATGAAAATATTATATTCCCTTGCGACACAACTCCAAAATATTTTGTTTATTTATATATAGGCGTTACTTCATCTTTAGGTAGATAGGAAAAGTTATATGTACAATATAGGTATACAATACCTAAGTATTTATGCCTATAAGTACCACTGATAACAAAATTCATTGTCTTAGTCTTATAAATTAATCTATTGACGTTTTTGGACATTACATGAATAATGAATATCCTAACGACCTAGCATCCATTCATTAAAACGCATTATTGCTCTGCATTCTTCTTAATTACACAAATTATAAAAAAATGACCCTATTAGTCGAATGTTAATACACTTTCACAATTATTATATTATCTTTAGAAATGTTGCTACATATCAACTTCTGGATTAATGAGTAATACAATTGTCCAACTGTAGCCTTTCGGAATAACACAATTTCCTCACACAATGGTCGAATTTGGGATTGAATCGATCGTCCGCTTGATCCGATTATGAGGTCCCATGTGTGTTCTCTGACAGAGGGCAATCACAAAAATAATCGCCCGGGGTTCTATTCTATTCTGTCCATTCATATCTAATCTGTTTCATTATTTTGTTCTATCTAGGACCGTTCAAAGATAAGAATGAATTTTATATCTTCAATGAAATATAATAATAATAATAATAATGAAAGAAAAAACAAACATTAGCCCCGCGTTTCATTTTGAGCAACGAAAATTCTCACTGGGCCCCCATTTTTTTCGTGCATCATTGTGGTCGTTATTCAAAGAACAGAAATTTTACCTTCATTGAGTTTCAAATATATTGAATCGATACTATTAATACGCTTAAAATATTTTTTTAATTCACTTAAATTCTTTAGAATTTTTCTATATATTGAATTGTTTTTTTAATTTCCTATGAATTTCCTTGCTTTTCCCATGATAGGTGAAATTAATTTTTCGAAATTATGAATTCTAAACATGCCTGGTGACTCCCAATTAGTCTGCATTATGAACGAGACCCTTGTTTCCTGAAAGACAAATGACAACTGACGTGCGTGGTGCTGCGATCAAACCGTATAACTGCATGCCAGGATTTTTTTTACATAGCGACGTGACGCGACGGTTACCGTCGTGTAAGCGTGATGGATGTGCCTGATATTCCTCCTATAAACTTTCCACCTGTCCGTACTATCGATCTGAGAAGAAGGAAAAAAACATAAAAAAAGAAAAGAGAAGAAAAAGAAAAAAATTACTCTAAACATCCAATGACTTCTGAAAATTCTACCGAAGCGCGCGGAGACAAATGAGCTCATCCAGACTAAGTTACATGTATAATAGCCGAAAAATGCATTAATTAGTCCCAGAGGCCTCGTATCCATCAGCTCTTGTTTGCCTAAGGGAATTCTTTTTAGAAACTGATCAGAATCCAGACCGTCACTCTTCTCCTATTTTCTCAGCCGTGAAATTTAGATGGACGGTTTCAACCATCTTTAGGGTGTTTACATTTGAGAAACGTGTTCGGTTAAAAAAACTTAAAAGAAAGCGAATGAAATACTTTAAACAGATGTTAAAGCCATATATATGTTAAGGTCTACAGAAATTTTCAATCAGACTTGAAAATATATAAATATTTTAATATTTATAACTTGTCAAAAAAAAAAAACACCTTCTGCGCAAAACAGTAAAATACGAGGATTTACAATTTCTGCGACCTTAGGTAATATTTACCCTGAAATGGGGAAAAATATTACACTTGATTTTTTCTATGAAAAATGTTTTCACATTCTCATCTTATTTCATTTTTCTCAAATTTCTCATACTTAATTTTATCAACTACTTATTCGGTTCACCGATGTCTTGAGAATGGATTAGCATTAAATATTAAGAGTTTCAAGATGAGTCACGTAAATTTTAACATTTTTATTCTCATTCTTATTGCGCGGTCACTGACTGACAACCTTATAAATAAAGTTTACCGACATGGTGGATCGAAGTCTCGATGGTTGCAATTGCGCTCAATTATTCAATCAAGAGGGCATTTAAAGCAGATACCCTCTTGACCTCGAAAGTCGAAATAGCGTCTGTAAAGTGTTCCCAAATCCTTTCTATGGTCTCGATATAAATCGTTGACCACTTTTGAAAGCATCATTTGTTCCTGAATCTTTTATACACTATTAGAAATATATTGAAAATTTAACCATTTTTCATTTACTGTGATTGAAAATTCAACTATTTTGTTGAAAATTCAACTACTTTTGATTGAATATTCATTCAGCTACGGTAATTGTAAAAAACTTCAACTTGGGCAGTGAAGTTTTACAACACTCAACACAAATGCATATAGACTTAAATCGGTGAAATTTTATACTTTTTCAATGAATACTTCCGTTTCTGACTAATCTCTTCATTGTAGGCCGGTATTCCTCTTGATTATGTATTATTGACGTATTATAAATGCTTTTTTTTTCAGAGAAGTTCATAGGATTCGGAAAAGCTTCGGATTAATAAAAAGATGGTTCCGATCAATTGCAAATTCATTGGAATCGATCATTTTAATTGATACGAATTAAACAATTTAATCTATGTCTGTAATTTGCAATTAAATGATCAAATTCCATTTTTGAATCCCTTTATAGCTCAGAAGATTTCGACAGGCCTTTAATCTCATTTTATTACTGAGTAATCTACATTAATGGGGTTTCCTTCCCTTCAAAAGATGATATATCTGACTTTTGTAAAGGGGATATATCATTTCCAACCCTCCTTAATGTGCAGAAACACTCATTCAAATATTTCTATAGCTCAGGGCGTAAAAAGTCTAATATATATAGGATATTTTTTTCAGGCTTCCATGCCAAGATAATTCCAATGAATTTTCCTTCACTTACATTAATAAAGGTCCTGCCAATGAAGTGAATGGGATATAATTGCGACACGCCCTATACTAATGCTATTTCCGTACCTCGCTATTGCGGTTTTCAACTCCCAAAATTATATGTATATTTTTATATACATATAAGAATAATTACTCGAGCTGGAAATATTTTCAAAAGATATGAAATGTGATTAAAGCAATCAATTAATTGTAATTAATGCTCTTAAAAAAGTACAAAAAAGAAACAATTCGCATGCGTATATTTTCACTTTCTGGTAGGTGCATCTTAAACAAAAATGGCGCCCCGTTACTTATCACGAGTTGTTTTGTTCCCATTCTCTTCAGCGCGGCGCTGATTGACATATCACTCTCGATTTTTCAATTGCAAGCAATGAGACTCAATTAGTTTTATAAAGCTTTAAAAAAAAACTATATCCCTCTATCTCCCCCTCCCCCTCCCCCCTCCTCTGCGCCCTCCCCCCTCTCTTTTTCTCTCAAAAGTCTAGTTTCATCTGATATTGGAAACTTTGCCTGCAGATACTACAAGTGTGCTGCAATCGTGACTGAAGACCGTGCATCCGGATTCCATTTAATAAAGGATGCGCAATGATTTAAGTCGAGACCAGTCGACCGAAAAGGTGCAATAAATAGGGGTAGAGCAATACGTGCCCGGAATTCGCTTCTCGTATCATTTTCTAGGGGCGGAATGGCGCGCTGCGGACCTTTACAAACCAAATAGATTTTCCCCAATGATGAAGGGTGCAGGAGCCGCGCTGTCATTCACGCAGAGTGAAATGATTTTCGGATCAAAGCTAGGCACAGTTAATCAGAAAGTTAACTCAGTTAATCGTTAATCGCTAATCCGTTAATCCGTTTATATTGGCATCTCGCTTAATTGCATTGCAATCATTTTTGGTATTTTCAGCTGAAGCATCATTATAAGAACTTTTTCCCCACCTTTCAAATATAAATATATACGCAGGAGAAATATAATAAATCGGTTGTCCATTGAATTATTATATGCACATTGCACACGGAAAAAATATATCTTGTAGATTTCGAAGGTCAAATCAAACATTCACAACTTGGCGAAAATAATTTTTTTACAAAACGATAACAAGTCGTCATAAATCGATAATTGCGTGTGATGTGGGAAGTTTTAAATCTCTACGTTGCACAAAATCGCTTAAATATCTTATTATGATGACACTTACATTCATGTTCAGGGTTGGTTAGTGACGTGTCCATTAAAGTTTTGATTCATTAGTTCATTACAGGTGGAATTACGTGAGAAATTTTTAATACATATTTTATTGTACATCAGAAGCACATCGTCGCCTGGTAAAGTGAGAGAAAGATACATTTTCTTTAAAAAAGAAATATATATCATATGGCGAAGCATTCTAGAGGTAGATTTTTTGAATTGTGATATTCTAGAGATTAATTTTTTTTACAACTGACGCTTATATTTTAATAAAGAATCAATTAGAACAATTTTGTGTAAATACAAGAAAGAAAATACGACAGCTCTTAAGACCTTAATACCTTACTTCTGCCTGAAGTTCAATTACAGAGGCGCGCTTAGTAACTTTGAATTCCAATCATTTTAAAACAGATAGGAAAGACAAGCCCTTTTTTATCTTACGACTTATTATACGTATTCGACATCACGAAATAATTTCACTCTCGACTTCCTCGGCCTGCTATTTTTATCGATAGTGCCCGATCGGTAGGACCATCGAGCCGAGCACTCTAATACAAATCGAAGTACGAAATTAAATAAATCAAGCATCGCACTAGCTAGGGTGCGCCGCGTTGGGCCAGAGCACCCCATCTTATCTACTATGGATTATCTCGGGCGATGTGATCGTCAAGAGAGCTTTTTGCTCTTCATGGGCTCGCTCGGTGACTTCGATCTTCGATATAAGCGAGATTTCCAAGACTCCGACGGCCATAACTTTAAGAAATAGCTCAAACGATTCGAATTCTCCCTTGCGCGTTTCCTTGGGCATATTCCACCAAAAATACGTTTACTTGACTTTATTGGGCTGACTATTGGACGCAGTCAGTCGAATGAATGGAAGGGTATTACAAGTATATTGGATATGGTTAATGAAGAAAAAAATCTCTCTGGTAGAGAATCCTTCAAAGAAAAGAATTTCACCAAGAAAAACGAGTTCTTTTGCCTTGAAAAAAAAAAAGCAAAACATATCGCGTAGAGAGTATAAATTTAATCTTGAACGTAACTATAAAGTATGGTTACCATCCATTAATTTTGTTTATTTTATATATTCCCTTCTCTTCGTATTTTCATCGGGTGATCTAAAAGGTACAAGTAAAATTAAATAAAATAACTTTAAAACTTCAAAGTAGAATTTAACGTCTGTGTTATTGTTTTTCAGCAGAAATTCGATCACATAGAGCCTTCTTACACCGAGGGCTTAACTAGAATAAATCGTGAAAGAGTAGTGTAAAGCACGAAGGAATAATAAGGAGACCGAACTCCCTCTCGCAACCTGGAAACAAAAACTAGATCATAAGTCTTTAAGAAGAACTTTTTTTGAGTGCGCATGTACGCAGTTGTCCTCTTCCTATTCATGGGAAACTGTGCGAGTGAGAAAGTTTTTAAAATTGACATAAGATAGAGAGGTTATGTTCGTTTGTTATGCGATTTCATGCGGTAGCGGTGTATGACAAAATTTAGAATTTTATAGTTATATGAAAAGAGTGGATTAAGTATAAAAGTGGTAAGTATGTAGAATATTATTAAATTTTCTTTTATCTTGAAATGTTGAAGTTGTAATAAATCTTTGTTATTATTTCGTTATAATCATACGTTGAAATAAATTTAGTGAATACTTTTTTTTTCTATCACTTCCAAATATATTTTTTGTGATAAAAAACCTACATAATGAAAAAAATATCGACGTAGATGTCTAAGATCGAAAATGTAAACCATAGAATATTTTTAAACCTGAATCTTATATAAAAAAGATGTACTTTTTGATCTTTTACATATTATTCATATATAGTCAAAGATTTTTTATATTGATTTGAACAACGTTGTGATG